>CP092094.1:6127500-6282500 GCA_029203775.1 Neoneuromus ignobilis | reverse complement strand
GAATTCTAGACCATTCGTTACGTACAACATTAAATGCAAGTTGTTGTCCAATTACATTCGTAGACACAGCTGCAAATACACGAGGTGTATCTTGTTTACGTACACCTGAATTTTCAGTCAAAGACCAATCAAGATAACGGGTTAATATCCATGTTTCACGTGTACATCCCATTGCACTCATAAGTATTTCTTTTTCAGAACCAACGTTCGTTTTTGTATATCGTTCCCATGCGAAGTTCCACTCTTCTTCGCCACCGACACGTAGCGCGGCACAATATACCACATTTTTCAAGTTTGGAGATATTCTGAGAGATTTAATCATTATTCTATTGTATTTAAATGTTAATATATTTACATTTGTTTAAAAAAAACAATACAGCTTACGGATTATTTCTATCGGGATCTGGAGACAGCATCCAGTTCTGGAACTGTGTAACAGATTGTCGAATACAATCTGGATGAGATAGCAGACAAGCCCAATGTAACACCTCAACTCTTTTAAACACTGTCAATTGGTCATCTTTTGGATCATCATTGAATCCAATATCATCGTACAAGCCACTTATTAACTTTATTAAGTAACTCTGTAATAATAATCGAATATTAAAACTTTAATCTTATCTCATAAAAAAAATATTAAGACTTTCCTTGAATTTATCATATCCACCAGTTTTAACAAACATCGATTCAAGATAACCGAATCCAACGAACGCAGATTTCCACGGTACATAATTCCTTTCGTTGATTAAATACGTTGTAACGTTCAATGCCGTTCCATAATCCAAAAGTCCAGCTCTTGCTAAATCGAGAGCATCGTCAATTAACTGTGCTCTATTCGTCGGTGCAATACTTTGAAATTTATCCTTATTTCTCAGATACAATATCAACATATTCCAATTCTTTTGATCGTAATTGACACGATAATAACCAGTCTCTTGTACATTGACAATTATCCAGTATTTCGGGTTCACTTTATTGTTATCTAAAGTCAATTCAGTCTCTCCGCGCATCCATCTGAACGGTTTTGTGTTATTGAAATCGAGTTTCTGTTCAGTGGTCATTGTTATAGGGATCCACCATAATGGTGAGTTTGTGTCTGTTGCTGATTTATTATCGATAAGAAGGAATCGTTCCTGTTTGAATTTCATTATATTATTCTCATAATCACGATTTACTGTCACCACTGGATATCCTGTTTGTAATGTCCATGTATCCATTATTTGTTTAACTGTTACATTCGTATCTAAAACTTTATCTTCATGTGCTTGTTTTGATAAAGCTTCCCAAAGATCATTTTGAGATGCGCTACTATACATTCTGAAAAACATATATATATATATATATATATATATATATATATATATATATATATATATATAACTGTTAAACATAAATTTAAACCATAGAGTGATAGATATGTTTTAAAGATAATAAAAGATGTTAAAGAAATTTTTGAAAAATAATTAAAATTAAACGTACAAAAAAGACACAAGGAAATTAATGAAATTAATTATGACAAAATAAAAAGATATATAAAAGATTTTTTTTATTTATAAATGAGTATAAAAAATAGAAAAAATATAAATATAATAAAAGTCATATTTAAAAGAGTTGAATAAAAATATAATTAAATAGGTTACCTGTTATTTAAATAATTTGTTAGCCCTTTTTTAAATACTTCTGTTGTTAAGAAGTGATCCATCATTCGAATTATTGAAGCACCTTAAAATATATAATATTAATTTTAAATAAAACTTTGAAAAAAGGAAAAATGTTTGTTTGGTTTCCTTATACAATAATCATTTAATGCAATTTGTTAGTATTAAAAACTATTTTTTTAAATATTATTTTTATTGAAATAATTCTTTTTTTATAAAACTGGAAATAATTATAAAAGTAAAAATAAAAAAATAGTTACCTTTAGCGTACGATATTCTATCAAAGATTTCATTGATTTCATCCGGATGTCCTACTTCAATTGAAATCTGATGCGATGATTCTAACGCATCTAACGCAAACACAAGTTGTAATTCGTGTACAACGAATTGATCGAGTACTTTCCATTCTGGTTCTACTGCATCAACACCGATATATTCCACATAACTTGCGAATCCTTCATTTAACCATAAATCTGTCCACCAGGAAGGCGTTACTAAATTCCCGAACCACTGGTGTGCCAGTTCATGAGACACAACTGTTGCTACACGTTGTTGGTATAAACTTGTAGAGACGCCTTCTTGGTAAAGTAAAGCAGTTTCCCTAAAAATATATTTTGTTGAATATTTGGAATTGCGTGGAATTATTTTTAGTACCTGTAAGTAATCAATCCCCAGTTTTCCATCGCACCGGCAGCGAAGTCTGGTAAGGCGATCATATCGATTTTAGGTAATGGGAATTTGATTCGAAAATATTTTTCGAAATAGTTTAGAATATTTGGACCGATACTAAGACTATATGTTGCTTGTGATAAAGCATCACGTCGAGCCCATACAGAGAATGTCTCGTTTCCGATATGCTCGAAATCACATACGACAAATGCTACTAAGTAAGTAGACATCGGAACAGATTCTTCATATTCGTCCCAGACGTAATTTGCTAAACCGTCTCTATAATATGAAAAAAATTAACAAATTATTTATTTTAAAAATTAAATGAAAATAATAATCTTGAATTGTAATAGGACAGTAAAGTAAAAATTAAGTACTTTTTATTTTTATTAAACCATTTATTTTCCATTTTATGTTAGAAAAAATTAAAAGAGAAAAGTAGAATCTATTAATAGTTAAAATTGTTAATATTTAGATATAATCATTATTTCTAAACATTACATTCATTCATTTATCTACTTAAAAAATAATTTTGAGTATTGATGTTTTCTATAACATTTAGTATTAAAAAAAACATAAATATATTTGCTAAACAAATATTTTAAAATTTTATAAATACATATCCATTAAAGTTTAATAAATAAAAATAATATTATCATACACTGGACGTTTCTTCGATGAAGATATCTGTGGCATATTTGACAAAGATGTCATATTTTTTGGACGGGCCAAATGTATCTTGAAACGAGCTTTCAATGCAGGTTCGTCGAAACATGGAAAAGCTCGACGTGCATCTGTTGGCTGAAACTGTGTTGCTGCAATCCATCTAAAGATAAAATATTTGATTTCATTTTTAACTCATTTTAATAAATTAAATTGACATATTCAATTTATTTGATATTTTAATGGGATCTTTTAAAATTTAATTTAATTTACTTTTTAATCTACAATAAAGTCCTATAATGTTTATGTATTGAGCAGTTTTTTTTTTAAAAAAAAATATATTTATATTAAAATCTTACCGAGTTTGATTTCCACTTGCATAAGAACTTCTATAAAACCCTTGCAAGAGATCGTTTAAAACGCCTATAAAATATATTCGAAGAACATATTGATGACCGGCAAGTAAATTTTCTCTTAAATGAACAATAATAAATTGCCTCTTCTCATCGATTTCACATTTTAACACAGACACACTCGTTTCACTAAAATTACCTTTCCTGTTTTGAACGCGATGATGAACTGTTATCGATTCATTTATTATGAGTTTTTCAGTATGTAATGTAATGTTGTTTGTCACTTCAGTAACATTAAGTACAATTTTCACATCACCGTTATATGTAAAGTTCCCTTCACTGATAAAAGGAATCAATTTCAAATCGTAAGAGTCTGGTAAAATTGAACGCGGCAGACGTACATCGATCTTTTCATTCTTGTTCTCTTGTGTAACATTCGACGGATTGTCTTCAGTTGATGTTACGATCGTTGTGAATGTCGATTGTGTTGGAGTGGTTGTTGAAATTGACGGCGACGTTGATGTTTTTGGTAAGATAACACTGGGCGTACGTTCAGTATTTGAAATAATCCCTCCACAGGAGGGTGTTGAAGAACTATATCTACACGAACTTAAAAAATGAACTAATAAACCGGTAATAATTAAGCTCACGACAAATGCACATACGATGACAAGCGCTTGTCCTCGAGATATTAAAAAACCACGAGTTTTACCGAACGATGTTGTTGTGGTTGTTCCATCCATAATGGCTAACGTTTCTGGTGTTTGAGTCATGACCTGAAATTAATAACAATGTAGTAATACATTAGAAAAGATTTTTTTAATGTACATAAAATCCTTTCAATGATAAAATAATTTAAAAATCTTTTTAATTTTACAATTTAGGGACTAATTTTTATTAGAAATATAATAAATTGAATTTATGGCAGTTTGATAATGCAATATCTAGAAGTGTTATAATATAAGAATTTTTAAAAATATACTTTATTAAAAAAATTTTTTTTAAATAAAATCAGTTATAAAAATTCAAATTTCTTTTAACAACAATAATTAGATTTTTATTCCATGCACCAAATAATAAATATATCAAATTGTGTAATTTTATGTTGTAGTATTTTAATTACTAGTATAAAATTTATTTCTGTATGATCAGATTAAATATGTTAATTTAAGTAAAATAATAATGTAATACAAAAAAAATTTATTCACACTGTGACATTTTTATATATGCAAATGAATTTAACCAATTTTATTTTTTTTCAAATAAAATATTTTTAACTGATAAATAAAAAATGTTTGATATAAATAATGAATATTTTATAAAATGCAAGTTTAAATAAAACAATTAAAACATTTCTCAAACACAAAATAATATATACTCATTTAATTCCATTCCATGAAGATCCATTCATAAAACTGAAACATTTAAAAGTGCATTTCACGTGTATATGTTTACAGAAGCTTTTATACTGCGTGCAGTTGTATTACAAGTTCAATTGAATTCGCCAATGTTAATGGAGTTAGCAGTTTAGTTGGCATTCATTGGAACAAGGACATATATGTTGTGGAAACTAATTGATATTTAGGTCGATGTTCGAAATATAAACCAACTCTAATGTTTTTATATGCCAAGAACGTTTGTACGATCAATTGTAATTTTTATAAATAAGTTCGGTTCGTTTCCAATAACATAAATATTATAATATAAGTTTTTTTAAACTAAACTGTGATTTGATTTCATGTCATGTTTTCAGTAACTTAAGTTATCTACAATTCTTTATTTATTTGGTTTTAAACGAAATGATAAAGAATCAGTTTCAACAAATCGATCATTATTTTATTTACAGTTAATGAATATTTAATTGAATCTATTATAGGAAAATTAAGCAATTTTTTTTAAATATAATTTGTAGTATAGATTTTATTTTCATTTAAAATTCGATTATTGAAAAAAATATTTCAATAAAAAGTTAATTTATATATTTAATCCTGCATTTATGAATAAAAAATATTATATAAAAAGAAATTAATTACAAACAGCTTTACTAATCAAATTACACAATAATTTTATAAACATTCAATCATTTCAAGTTCACGAAATTAAAATGTAATTAATTTTCAGTGATCCACTGTATATAAAACATAATAATTCCATTTGATAAATGACTTGTATTGATATATAAGCAAGACACGCTACTATAGATCACTTTTACGTGTTTAAGTATAATTTTAGTCAGCTTTTTGACTGATTTACATTTAAATAAACTGTGAAACAAATGTGATGCGTGTTTCAATTAACACCGTGATATACATTTTTATTTCTATTTCTGTTAACATTCTGCGTATCGACTAAACAGATTTGTTCTAATTTACAACACGCAATTTTTCAAAATTAAATATAACCGGGAAAATATGAATTATATTATATAGATTATGGAGTGTTTATTTTTTTAAGTGTAGTTTGGTTAGAGTGCAAAATGATTAATTATCACAAAACAGAAAACTAATCAATTTTTAATTAAAAAATATAAATTAATTATTCATGTTTTTATTTATTTTTCTACAAGCTGAAATTTTTTTTTAGAGAATTGTTAAAATAAAGTCATATATATAAATGATTTTTTATATATATATAATTTTTGATGATATTTAGGAACCAAATAATTGAGATAAATGTTTTCATCTTTAATGTACAGTTATGTTTATATATTATAAAATTTTATTTCACACAATTCGGTGTTGAATCGTCTATAGAACATTAACGGTCAACGCCCGGTTGCCCCTTCACCGATGAACCACTAATTTGTAATAAAACGCACATTGCAGTTCAGAATAAATTTTAATGAAAATATTTTCTTCGCGTGACAAATAATCAGACTACTTATTATCATTAATTGGTTGTTATTATAATTGTGTCGGATCAACAGCTTCTTTCAGATTCCTTTTGAACATATGGCACGTACAAACACACACATATGAATATTGATACATTAGATAAATGTGTAGAAATTAACTCAAAGAGAAATTATAAAAAATTAATAAAATGAATCATTATATCAACTATTATATTTTTTATTAATGTTTAAAAAAATGAGTATATATTTAATATTTACAACCTGTTTATTTTTCTAAAGCTATGGACATAATATTTATATTAAACTTATATTTTGTCATATCGTCGAATCCAATTTATATTTTATACCAGTCATCCGATTTGACCAAATAAAATACTAGATTTTTTTAAAAAAGATTCGTATTTTTATGAGCACGATTTCAATTAAATATTCAATTTAAAAAATATATTTTCTACAGAATCACATGAATACCAAACTCTGAATACATTTCCAAAGAGAATATTTCCAAAAAAAAGAAAATACAGACGATGAAATAAATATTTATAAAACAGATCTTGGTCGGAAAAACTATACAATGCTTTTCTGAATTCGTAAGTACATTGTTTACATACAAATACATTATTTATGAATGCTGGTGGAAAGATGAATATAAATAGCTTTTTATCGGTCGTTCTGCAATCGTGCTTTCATTCAATACGATTTTAATAAAACTGGAATAGTGTTAAAATTAACATTTCAATTAATTGTATATCCTTGACGCACGCATTGTGGATAATTGGAGTTGTTTTAATAAAAAAAAATGTTATTGTTTTATAGAAGTGTGTTTATCACAATTTTAAATAAAATAGTAGTCTAATGCTGGTATCAACATTAGACTTTTTTAAACAGTTCATTATGTGTTTTAATTAAGATTTATATGATGATACAGTTCTACTAATAATTATATAAATTAATAGTTATACATTATATATTTAGAGATAATATTTTGTGGTTAGTTTTGTTAAAAAATATTTTCGTTGAATAATTTCGTTATTTATAACTTTATAAATCTATTTTTGGTATAAATATCTTATTTTGATGATAAATGATTGATTTATGATGAAAAATCAAGTTTAAAAAAATTCATTTTTTGGTCCAAAAAAATCGACGACCTATAGTATGCAAAATTTGACGAAAAATCAAAAATTTTCAAAATTAATTTTTTTGACAAAAATACTTAAATTTTAGATAAATAACAATAAATCATTTACAAAAATACGATTTAAATCATTAAAATATTATTTAAATAAAAAATTTCAATTTTTATATTTGCAACTTTTTCTTCGAAAACAATACAGTTTCTATTTTTTAATTTCGCAATTGTCGGCTTCAATTTTCCTTATAACACTAACAAGTTCTTTTATCAACAACTACTCTGCGGCTTTTTTCAGAATTTATTATGTACTCAAGTCATTCACGGTTAATTTATGGTTCCTACTTATTCTCGTATCTTTACACTTATTAATACTTCCTTATTAGATATTTCGTTCGGTATATTTCAACTGTATTAATTCCACTTGCTTTTTGTGTCTCCTAAAGAAACTTATTTTAATCGAATTAATTTTTAAATTATTTTATTTTTTTGATACAACCTACATGTTTTTTTTTTAAAAAAATTCATACCTTATTCAAGTATATTAAGTGTGAGTTGTTAGAAATATTTAAGAAAACAAATTTATTAATAACACTTAAAACTAATAAAATACATCAAAAATAATTATTATAAATTATTCTAGGACTAAATATCACTTTATGTTCGATTTGATAATTTTAAAGGAAATATATATACATAGATTAGTTGAATTCGACTGCTACGAAATCTAAATGAGCACATTTAAATTCCAGTAATTGAATGTATTTACCGAGCGTTAATTTAATAAATCTATTTATTATACTCGTATTTACACATTGAGCATTGTATCGTGTGCGTTGGAGTTTCTACTCACAATATACATTTGCCCTTGCACATAGCAATATATCACAATTTAAATTCAAGAACTGTATGAGCCTGCACGATTATACATGCTTGGATTATTTCTATTATGGCGTTTTGTTCATTGGTGCACATGTTTGTATGGGTTAATAATTTTTATATTGTATTAGATCACACATCAAATTTAATCTATTTAACTTTTTCTTATATAAAGTTTTCCAATAAACGCTACAGAAGTTTAAATAGAAATAAAACAAAAAGTATTTAATTAATTAGTTATTTTTTACTTTTATTTTCAAAAATATTCTATAGCATTAATGATGGAATATAATTTTACTCATATGACTACCATGACTTCGCTTGAAACCTATGTTTTTACATAAACCCACAGAAGATAATCACATGATCTTGGTGGGCAATTGATAAATCCATTTCGTGAAATAATGGACTTATTAAACTCTTGTTTCAATAAGTCTATTGAAGTTTTTACAATTTCTAAACGTTGTTGAAGTGTTAAACGTTCCATGAAAATTTCTCAAACTATACTGAGTTGAAATGTTAAAATGAACTTAAAAAATTCAAACATGACTGCCATCAGCTGTCAACGTTTTGGCCATTCTTATTGGAAAAATCCTACAAATATATAAGTATAAATATTTAAATTTATTTATCACAAAAATTAAATCTAAAATGAAGAATAATTTCACTGTGTAATCTTTTTTAATTAATAATTTTAAAATGTAGTAGTTATATAAAGTTGACATATAATTACCAGTAGTTTTATTGTATATAAACTGCGTCATTTTTTAAAATCACAAATGTAATTAATAGGAGTGAAACAAGTTAAGAAAATATTGATATAAGATACGACGTTGAAGGTAAGGCAATATCGCAGGAACCGCTTTTATCTACGACAATGCACGAATATTCTGTTTACTGACAAACAAAAATTCTGTTTGTATAGTAAAAGATATCTATTACACTACAATTAACTTGTCTGATATAGATTTTTTATATATTACACAAAATTTACTTGGATGCAAAAAATCGTCAAATTAAAAAAATATTAATAATATTAGGTACTATTTTTTTACTTTATTAAATAATGTATGAAAATATATCTAGTTATATTTTTATTTTATTTTAAACCATTTATAATTAACTGAAAGCTTTTTCTTAAACGTTATTCTAAGAAAACAATTATAAAAAACTGGCTGAAAAATATCTTATCTTTCATAAAAACATTCTTCATTCTAGCACATTGAAACAATTCTTTTAAAAATTCATTCGAGAGAATAATTATTAAAAATTTAAGACATGTCTCTCTTAATTGATTCACTACCACCAGTTTTACAATCCTGAACAGATGTACATTTCCACAATTATTATAATAAAAAAATCATCGAACGTACTTATATCTGCCAAAAGCTATAATTTTGTTCTAAAAACTTTACTGTATCCGTTTACTGAAATAAATATGACTAAATCTCATTCATCTTAATAGTAAAACTATTTTTCAATTCTCAGCACGAAAGTAAAGTTAGATTTAAAAATATACAAAACACAAATAACGAGACTAATTAAATCCGTTTTTAATGTTTTCATTATTTACATTTGTTTTGAAAATAGTTATTTTTTCAATTCTGATAGGATAAAATATACTTAAACGATGAACTTTTGGCATACGTCCGTGTCATTAAACTGAGAAATCTCAGCACAGACAACAAAATATATATTTTATATAACAATTTCAACTAGTCAGACGAAATAAGACAGATCTTGTTTATATAAATACATTCCTGTTTTACAACGTGATGAATATTTAATATATGTATATACAGAATTGAAACATGAACTGTTTTAATAAGAAAATTGATGAACTATTGTCGTGTTCATTTGCAGATACTGAAACTTCAAATATTTACATTTATATGTAACAAACAACAACGTAATTGAGACGTGACCGCAATTCAGTATTTACCTCTATATGTGTTGAATCATTTCGCACAAACTGGAATTAGTATGTTATATATTCATCGAGTTTCCTTATTTACAGGTCTGTGCAATGTTTGTCTGGCCAAAGTCGCATTTTAGAATTGTATTAATTGATATGTTTTTGAATAGAACGTGCATTATGAAATTCAGTAACGTTAATTTATTAATTATTTTAATATAATAATATGGAGTGTTGTTTAGAGTTTTGAATTTATAAATATAAATATATCAACTGTATTCAAATTTCAGTACAAAAAAATTAGTATTGATTTAAGATCAATATTTAGGAAAATTGTAGAAAATATATACAAGTAGATATTTTTTTTAAATAAGCTGGTATTAATATATTAAAAAATCGATAAAAGTTATAATTAATAGATAAAAATTGAAAAAAATTCCATTGAATATACATTTTAATTTTATACAGTTTTTGTAATGAGTTAAAATTTAAAATTGTATAAAATGAAAAATAGGCGATAGGCAAATTAAAATTTCATTAGATGAAATATAAAATATTTTAATTATATCATTGATAAAAATAAGAGAAAAAAATAGATTTAAATAGGATTAATATAGATTTAGAAAACAAAATTCTCAAAAACTTTTTACAACGTCCAAGAAATATTGCATTATTTTTTTGATACATTGCCATAACAGTGATAAATTCAATGTTGTATCACTTAACACGACTAATAAAAAATTGCAATTCATTAAACTATTTCGAACTATAATCTTAAAATAATTTTTACAATTCATACAGCTTATGCTAATACTTGTCTTCAATCAAATAGTTTAACAAATTATTAAACTAATTAATTAACCGTTACAAATATTTAAAGAGATACATCATCCATTGTAAATAGACAAGAATTATAATAAAATACGCTAGCGAACTACACTGTCTTATAATTAAACATGAACTTGAGTTACACACGATATAAATAACTTCTAATTGAAATAAATTCGTATGATTACCGAAAGTATTTTTACTATATGTTATTATCAACAACGGGAACGCAAACAAAATCATTCCGAATGAGACATTTAATTTCAAAGTAAATTTATTTTCATATTTTACACTTTATTATAAACATATATATTTATAAATACAAATATATATATATAAATGTTTGTATATTTACGTTAATGAAATGTATCACTCATTCAAAACGTGTACGAACATTTTTTTGGTATCAGTTGTAACATTGATTCAGGAAACTACTGGCACGAATCATGACTTTTCACTATTAAAATAAAATATCAAATACGTTCGATGTTATTTTAAAAATATATACGAATGTATAAAAAAAACGTTGACCTATTTATACACGACAGTTTGTTTTATGAGCTAAACAACATCGTAAAGCTTACTGTCGTGGGAGGTAGCATATGTTTTGAAATATTTGAGCTTTTACGGCATTATTACTATTATTATTATCATCATCTGCACTAAAAATAATCCATGCAAATGACTATAAAATGTTAATAATTTTTAAAGAAAAGTTACGTCGTGTGCGTGTATAAAATATTTAAGAAGTTTAAAATGTCCAATTTGTTACAGGTGGTGTTTGTTATTTTTAATACACAAGATATTTATATACAGAAATTATTATTTAAAAAAAATGATAAAGAATGATACAGGAAAATGTTTTATATTACATTTTTTATACAATCATTAAAAATTAATGTATTTAAAATAAGTAACCAAGAGTTTTATAAAAATTTATAACAAGAGAAATATTTTTACTGTTTTTTAAAAATGTATAATTTTGAAATTTAATTACAATTATTATTTATGATGACCTTAAACTTAATTAAATAGTTTTACTATAAAAAACAAACATTTCCATAAAAATTTTAATCAACAAAAACTAGTTTTGGTTAAAAACACTCCTTTTAAAATGATTAGTTTTCGATGGCATTGAATTTTTTCCTAAATAAACAATATTTCGCATGTTTAAATTCCATCACTAAATTATCATCAATCAAATTTTAACTATCACTATTCTAAATTACTTTTTCAATCTATTGAATAGGTTTTAGTTTCTGATTTCATTACTAGAAAGCTTTTAATTTCATTAACACGAACACTTGTAATAGATTCGTGTTTTCCTGTACAAATAAATCACATATTGCGGTTTAAAATTTTCATATAAACGACTCTCCTACAAAATAGGGTAAGTCTACGTAGTTTTCTATCACGAATTTATCACCTTTTTTTATTGAAACTCGGACTGTGGGTTTGTTCTTGAATAAAAATGTTCCATTCTTTCAATTCGATAGATTTTCTCGAAAATGGAATTTAATCAATTCGGTCAAGTACTAATATTCCCTAAATTTAATTATGTACGGTTAAGAAAACAACCCTTTACGGTTGTTCAAATCGAATCAACTCGAATTATGATCGTTACTGTGTATCTAATTCAATATTAAATCAATTTCAAGAATAAATATAACGACGTAAAAGAAAAGTCATCACTTAAGTGAATTTCGGTTTGAAAGTTAAATATATTTTTTCTTTTATATCTTTAAGCTGAAATATTATTTTCAAATAATATTTTTATAATAATTAGATATAAAAATATTAAAAATTTATTTATTGTAAGTAATTGAATATTAAAAGTAAATATTATAAAAATATATAAATTTTATTCAATAATTCAGAAACGTTAAAAAATTCTTTCTAATTACTTAATCAACTACTCAAATAGCATTAAAAATATTTTTAAAGAATCTAAACAGTTAAAATCGAATTTTATTTATATTTCTCGATTTCTTTAAATTAAATAAATGAATTATTTAAACAATAAATTAAAAAAATGTATTAGGCAATTCATTACTAAATAATTATTCAACTGAATTTCCTATATATTTAATTTATTCATGACTTATGTTTCTTTGTAACTTGTTAAAGACTGACTTGTTAGTTCATTAAACAATTCTAAGAAAATATTACAGCTTCTTATATTTAAATAAGTTAAGAATTCATTCTTTACAACGCCAATATATAATTCTCTGTTCACACAATTTAAATAAAACATATTTTTCGATAATAAATCATTGATGGAATCTGAATTGGGAAATGAGTACAATATACACAAAAATATTCCAAGTTATTTCTAGTCAGATTATTTTAGATTTTATTTAAAGAACTACTACACTAACAAACATTTTTTTAATTACAAATGTTTTTCGATCGTGTGATTATTCATTTAGAATCAAATTATTTTCGTACATAACTGTTCTTTCTATGAATTGATTTCAGAGGTTTTTCCTGTTTATTTAAATGAGTTAAATGATCTAAATGTATAATTAACACTCTTTTCACTTAAATGTTCTATATGTTTGATTAACGGTAATTGAGATATTTTTAAATTATTTATATAGAATTTTACAACATATTGTTCTAAGATAAAAAAAATATATATTATTCAACATTCAGATATGTTGAATAGAAAAAATATATTTTAAATTTATAGATCATATAAGTCAGTTTTTAAAAAGAAATATAAACAATATTTTAAATTTATATATTTAAATAAGCTAAACAAATAGATAAATAAATTAGCAATTCAAAATATATAATCTTTTCAACTATAAAAGAGACATTAATATATATATATATATATATATATATATATATATATATATATATATATAAATTGTGCGTAGACAGTGTGTGTCATAGTAGAGTGTACGTAAGTCTAGTCACACTTTTTGTAGTTGGTGATTAATTATTTCGTATACGGTATGTGTGAAAGGGGAAGTGCATTATTTGCGAGGGGATATGTTTTGAGGGTTTGATTGAAGTCTATGTTTAAATACAGAACATAGTTCGTACAAGAAATACGTTTTGTTTACCCAATCAGATCTCGTGGTTTTTTGCTAACCTAGGGTACGTTTTACATAAATGTGTATGGGGTGCGAGAACTGGTATATGTTACGTTAGATTTACTCACTAGTGTAATTTTTGAACGTTACAATGTTTAAATGCTGATAACATTTCACATGGACTGAATTTATGACATACACACACACACAAATAACAGAATGAAAAGTTACTCATTCTGTGAAGCAATATGTTTCTCAAATATGTCCATTATTTATTTTTATTTATGAATTTTAGTAGCTTATTTTCATTTAAATTATATTAAAAATAATAATTTCATGTATTGTGAAAGTTAAATTTATGTTAAATAAATAATTAATCTATAATTTTTTAAATAACTATATGCATAAAAATAAATAAAATGTTTTATTTTAATATTATAAAAAATAATCAAATAATCATTACTTATTAATGAGTAATTAAACAAATTAATTTATACAATAATATATAATTGTAATAAAATAAATTGAAAAGAAGATTAAAAAAAAATCCAAAATTAATTAAAAATTAAAATATGAGGGCAAAAAACATAAATATTAATTCTTTGAATTTTTTTTATATATATATATATATATATATATATATATATATATATATAAGTTGTAATATATAATATATAAATATTTTTTAGTAATAAAAAAATATTTTGTGGAAATACATATAGAATATTTAAAATGTTTAAACTTCTATATATAATATTTTTTAATTAAAATAATAAATGTTCATGTTACAAAAATATTAAAAATGAACAATTTTGGTTTGTTTCAATATAATATGGACTTGGGAATTTATATATATATATATACCTGTTAAATGTTCCTGTTATTTATCCATATAAGCTACAACTGTCATTTACTCTGTAACAAACTGTCATCTTGAATAACATTTTTCGTGGAAATATCTACCAGGATATTAAAAAATAAACGTAAAACAATTTCCACTTAACCCTCATACAAAAAATATATGCTCTGTTACACATTATTTTCATTTTGTCGTAGACCTCAAGTTTAATTCAATTAATTCTAATTTGATAAAAGTAAAGTTCATGTAATAATAATTAACTTTGGAGCTTAAAAAAATTCGGAAGTGAAACTGAGGGATCGTAATTTTACATTTTCATTTATATATGTGTGTATATATATATATATATATATACACACATATATATATATATATGTATATGTGCAAAGGATAACAGTTTTAATCCTTGTGGCAAGAATTCTCATTTACATTTTATTACGAAGGACACAAAAGGCTGACGACGTTTCGTAGAATTTAACAAGCGTTGATATTTCACATTTATGGACACGAGCGTCCTTGACAGTATAATTACTCTTTATTTTTATATAAATGTAAATTTTGTAGACCTTAATTCCATTTATACTCATAATTACTTTTTTATAAACGAATAAAACAGCAATAAGATTTTATTCACTTTATCAACTTTTTTTCTAATGTGTTAAAAGAGGTTGCACAAAAAATACAAAAAAGATATCTTTCAAAACTCTTTTGTCGAACTAATATTACGCGAAGAATGAAAAGAGTTTCATTCCTTTCATATCTTTTATATAAAACGTTTTTCATTTTCAAGTATAATCATTCTTTAGAACTTTACTATGAACAATTCTGTATTATGCGATGAAAATTGGATAAAAAAATATTTTCGAATTATAAATATGATATTGAAAGCAACATAAGAATATATTATAGTAATATTTTTTTATAAATTAATTTAGTTTGTATAACTTTAACAAATAAATAAATTATTCATTTAAATAAATGATTACTGAAAAATATATATATTTTAAAAAATATAACAAATTCTAAATTAATAATATTTATTTAAATAAAACAAATATTTACTCTTAATTGAATATTTATATTTTTTGTATTATTGAAAAATATGACGATTTTTTTTAAAAAAATGGTTAATAAACATTTTAATAACAGTTAAATCTAATTAGAATATATTTACTGGATAAGATAATTTAAATATAGTAAAAAAAAATGAAAAGAAACCTAAAAATTTTATTCATTTTTTTGTAGTAAAATCATAAAAGATTTCATTTATTTGATATATCGTTTAAGTTATTCGAGGGTTGTATTCTCTAAATAGGGACATATGTGAATAAGAATTTCATAATATGATACCCTTATTTTTATTGAACTTATGAAGGGTACTATATTATTAATATCTCTATGGAGGCCTTTAGTTAAAAGATTTTTATTCTAATATAATTTTATTTGAATTGAAATGTGTTATTTAGGATTTCATTAATTTCTGAATAATTCTATTTCCATTTTATTTATGAAATTTGTATTTATTAAATGCTATTAATAACATCCAAAAATATTTTATAGACACATAGAAATATTCTTTGAAATATTTATTTTATTTTCAGTTATGAATAAAATAATTCTCAAACAGAATTATTCAAGTTATTAAAAAAAATAATTTACTAGTAATAAATTTAAAAATAATTCAGTTTATGCAATAACATAGAATCTTTTACATGTAAAATATTTAATTGACATATATAACTTTTCTAGAAAACAAAGTTCTACGTTAATTATTAAAAAGGCTTCGTTCGAATTGAAATCAATACATCAAACATTCTAAGTTCTAGGTCATTTAATATTGTGAATAATAAATAAACGTTATATAACTTCAACATTAACTAATCGTAAATTTTCTATATAATTTTTTAAACTAGGTATAATTTTTTTAGGTGATAACAGTTTCAAACAATTTTAATAAAAAATAAATTTCATACAATATCAGAATATAATAAATTATTCTTTATTGCATTTTTAAAATATTTTTCTATTATACTGTCTTATAAAACTGTAAATTAATGAGTTTATATACATATATATGTATGTATGTGATAAAAATACAAATATGAAAGAAAATTAGAGATAATAATAATTTTAATTTCAATTATATATAAATAGCTGCTATTAAAATTTATTAATAAATGTTCTTGAAAATATTAATACTTATCATAAATTATATTCGCGATTAAAAACGTGTTTTATGTATTACAAATATAACGTAAAGACAAACGTCATATTAAATTAAATTATACATATAATAAATCATATTGTACTTAAGTTAAATTTTTATATTTTTCTTGATAATTGCATAAAGATAATTTAAGTTAATTTTTTTAATAAAAATTGATTGATGATTTATAAAACTGATTGTATAAAAATATTTGTGTATTTGTCACAAACTTTGAATAATTTAATAGAAAGAAATATTTTATAATAAAAATATTAGTTATGTATATAAAAAAGAGAGAAAGAGAGAGATTATAAATAGCACTATAAATTTATTCATTTAATTTTTATCTATTTCATAAATAGAAAACGTAAATAATCATAGTTTATTTGAAAATTGAATACAGATTTAAAATTAAAAATTATATTTTATTAAAATTATTTCTCAATTAGAGTTTCTTTCGTTTAAAATTGTACAACAATGGCTCAATTTATTTTAATAAAAATTCAAACATATTTTTCTAGTAAATAGAAGAAATAGTAATTCATAATTTTGCACATTGTAATAAAATATTCAAAAAATCAGTACTCATTTACATGAAAATTATTTCAGATCAGAATCATATAGGAAAAATATAAAATCATTTCCTTAATAATAATATACGATTGTTACTATTTATAGTTTGTAAATAATTGTACTATGTAAATCTGTAATAATTCTTCGAATAAATCTATAACCTATAATTAGAGTTTCTATGAGATTTTATCAAAAGTATCAAAATAATTATAGGTATTTCGGTTAAATCAATTCAAGAACTGAAAATGAATTGACTCTAATATTAGACTAATTTTCTACTTTTGCGTGATTAAATCCTGTATTTATATATATATATATATATATATATATATATATATATATATATAAATAATTGGTTACAATCTATAATATTTGTCGCTAGAAACAGACGACAAAGAATGCTCATGTTAACATTTAATATTCATGATTTTTTACGTTGCACGCAATGTAGAACATTGTTTAACTGTATGTGTTCTACTTTATTCGAATTTCATTCTATAACGATTTAATTTATTCAGTATCGAAACTAGATATTTTCCAAAGTGCATGCAGGTAATTAACGAAATATAAATATACATAGCTTTTCTAGTGCGAGTTCATGTTTGGAGATAATATCAGTTATCAAATTTGTTTAGATTGGATTTTGTAGTTTGTAGAGTGTTAAAAGTAATCAATGTGTTATTTAAATATTATTAAGTATTATATGTTATCTTTCATGATTGTCAATATCAAATAATCTGATAAGAAATTAAAATAAAATTTATTTTTATCAATTGCATACCCATAATAAAATGTTGGAGTACTATTAAAAAAATAGAATAGATGGTCTTATTTTAAAAATAGAATCATTTATAATTTTATTAAAAATAAAATAATATTAATGATATTATATATTTTTTTATATATAAAATAATTATTTTTATTAAAAAATGATTTTATTTAATAAAATGTTTGAAATTGTGGTTAGTTTATTTTTTAATAAGAAAATCATTTATCACAATCAGAAGATTTTATACAAAAGTTCAATAGTATTTTTTGGTAATAAGGATTTTTATCATTAATCATTTTTATACTAAAGATATATAAAATCTTATTCGTTTTTTATAACTGTTATAATTTGATTGAATAATATTAACCTACTGATTTTTTTAATGGATTTCAAGTACTATCCTGGATCGAGAATATATATATTTTTTTTAAAAAAAACAATATTATTAATTTTAAAACTTATCACAGAGAAAATATTTAATCTAGAAAAAACTTAGACTTGATAAATAACTTCATGTCAAAAAAACTTATTGTGTTTATTTTAAATTACTTTCCAGTTCATTCCAATCGATATTTACAATATTTCAGACGTCTCGTGAAATGCAAACAAATAACTAGACAATGTCAAAAATAAAACGAAAACATTACAAGCATCGAGGTCATTCACTTATATTGTTTATACAGGAAGTCAATGTTCGCAAAATAAAATTATAAAATATGTAGCTATAAGGAGACGGTCAATGTTATAATATGTCATATCAAACTTTTCATCCTTATTAAGACATTATAATCATTACAAATTTTCAATTTTTTAACATGAAATGTTTATGTATTTTCCGGAAATTTTTCTTGAAAAATATTTCGAACAAATTTGAAATTATAATTCTTTATTTGTTTAGTTGAAAATGTTTTTTGATATCGCTATATAGTCAATTTTATTAGAATATCTTGTTGAACAAATTGACTACAACCCTCCAACAGATACTTTAATGACTAACAATACGCTTATTTGTTGGAATATACTTGAAAGTATACAAGTACTTATATCGATTAATGGAATATATGCCATCGAGGCGGTCAACGGTAATAAATTATTCTTATAGAAAAAGTGAGTACTTAGATAGAGGGTGAGTCGAATATTACATTTATAGTATACACTTACGATAAAACTAATAAATCAACTTCATAAAAGTTCAGTAAACGATCTATATTTTATTTTTAATACATAATTTTATTAGTGTGACCAACGACCTTACAATGAGTACTGAATTGAATTTATGAATGGATTATGTATCTTTTAATTAAATCAATAGATTACAGACTTGTATAGAATTAAATATATAATATATTTTCATATAGATATGAATGATACGATGATATTTTTATATTATGTACTCGTATTTAATCTTTTATTTTGATACTGGAAATAATTTTCAACGATATATCAATATTTATGTATTTTTATAGAATTATACTTATTATTTAATTCCTAAATTTTCATTAAAAAAATGACTTAAAATCTTGTTTTTTTAAATTTTAATTAATTATAATAGAAAAATATTGTATGTTTATTCAAATTGTTATTTTTTAATTACATAAATGAATTCTTATCTCAAATTTGGAAAAAGCTTAAAAACTTATTTGAGACATTTTTTTAAAAAAAATTGTAATATTTATTTCAGTACATTACTCAATTCTCTCAAAAAATATGAAAGAACATTCAAAAATAAGTTTATCAATTTAAATGACAGGATTTTCAACAATATGAAGCTTTTAGACACAGTAAACAATTCTATTAGAAGATTTTATATATCAGAGATTAAAGAGTCCCATTTTTTGATTTCAAAAAATAAAAAGTGTTTATGCCTTGAATAGCAAACATTTTGAGTAATTATTTACAATTAATATGCAACAAAAATCAAAAATTATTTTCTATCTTTACACCAGTTTTTTTTGTATTTTTTGTATGTTCAATATTAAATGTTTACAATACCTCAATAATAAAAATAAAAAAGAACAATACTACAATAATAAAAAATACACACTGATATTAATTACAATACATATGTGTATGTATCAAAATACATTATATTTAGTAACAACTAAAAGATAAATGTTTCATGTATTTTTAATAGAAAGTAGTACCCTCACTTAAATTCTAATCATGAAGTAAATATTTAATGAGTACTTGAATTCGTGTAAATAGAATCAAATCGATATTTACACTTAATAAAATCAGTTTTGTAAGTATTTAAATATTTATGTACACTATATGACAACAAAAATTGTTTGCAAAAATGTATATATTTTTTATTTATTGAGATAAATATATATATATATATATATATATATATATATATATATATATAACAAATTAAATTTATTACATTTACAAAATATTATTTACTTTATTTATAATATAAAAAATTACATCGATAATATTATATAGATTACATTATTAATAAAATTAATAAATTAGGTTTAGAGTTTTCTATCATATTTTAAAGGACATTGATTAAATATGATATTTTTAGTTGGATATTAAAAAGTAACTTATTGTTGATTCAGTCATGTATCAACTTTCATGAAATACTAAATTTAAAATAATATATATTTTTTACAGATTAAAAAATAAAAAACAATGAATTAAAAAATCCAAGGATAGTTTTAGAAATATTTGAATTTTTTACAGATTTATTAAAAAAATATTTTAGGTACTCATAGCAGAACCAAATACACCAAACTGATTTTTCCAGTATAATATTTAAATATTTGACTTCTGTTTATAAATATATCATTTGTTCAATTCTAGTTATGTCACATAAGTCATATTTCATTGAGAATGTAGCTGAGTCACTTATGACAAAATAAACTTAATGAGTTTCGATCTTGACAGAGTTCAAAAATAATAATAATTAATTATCTCTTGTACATATTTTCTTTTATTATTAACTTGTATGTGCTATTAAGTGAACATCTTAAATGGACTTCAATAAATATTTATATCAGTCATTATTTAATTAAATTTATCGACTTTAATCCGAAAGTATTAAAAATTAATCAATACTCTTTTAATGAATTGTGAGTGATATAACAAATATTTGATTTATATTGATTATAAATAAGATTAAAATCTGGAAAAATTGGGTTTATAAAAGAGAAAAATATTTATAATTACAATTCGATAAATCATAATTATGTCATATAAAAATTAATTAATTTTTTATCTTTCACAATATTTTTTTTGTCCAAATATTAATTGATAAATAGGTAAAAATACATTTAATGATTTATAATTTGTTTTTTAGTATAAAAAACATGTTTCAAAATACACAAAACATGAACTGAATTTTTTTTAAAAATTCAATTTTGCAAGACGACAACTGATTTATATAAACGAGTCTGAAGTAAACCATGTCGTTTATTTAAAAAAATCGTTAGTAATAAATCTTGTTATATTTAAATTAGGAACATTTTGTAGATTCGTAAAAAAATGAAACTTTATATGATTTTTTATGTATGTTTATAAACTGATTACCTTGAAAGAAATATTACGGTTTATTTAAAATTTTATTTCTGTGTATATTACTTTTTTATGACATAAAATATGGATTATGTAATATCTATATAAAAACGTAAATTATTTATTAAAATTTATAATTAAGACAATATTCAAGTTCGATTCTTTGTTTAAAATGTCTAGTTTAAATCTTGCTTAGACAATTTAATAATATTTATAATACACCTGATTAGAATATAAGCTTGAATAATAATCAAGACTTTCATTTCTAATGATGACCCTACTCAACTAATACCCAAAGGATATTATTGAAGAAGATGACGGTTTCAAACGCTAGACTGAAGGTAAGTCCAACAAAGAGCTTTTGTGGAAAATTAAATGGAGTCAAATACAAAAGAATATTTATTGATCTAAATTATTTTTTGCAATAATATTTGTATATAAAAAGAGGCATAATTTTTCTATTGCTATTTTTTATTAAAAATATGAATTAGAAATTTGTAATATTTTATTGAGAAAATTGTATAATACTTTTTTAACAGAAAATTTAAAAAGTATTTGAAAAAAAATTGTATCAATTATTATTTTCTATTTTCTTATATAATTTTTAATGAACAGTCGATGTTTCTATTATATAATATTTTTTGTAGATTGTATTGTGGATTTTGGAAATTTAAATGAAAGTACGGAAATAAAATCTAGATATGATAAGAAATTTTAAGATGAATCGGGGAGTATTTGTAAATTTCTATAACGACATTATTAAGATGTTTTCAAAGCGGATTCTGTTGATGATTTCAATTCGAGAAATCCATTCCTGTGAAAGAAAACATGTAATACTCGTCCAGTGTTGGAAATAATCTGTCTCCGGTTTTGTACGTTGTTTCCTGACAAATCAGACATAAATGCAATCGTTTACCTGTGCTCGGTGTCGAACTGCCACTATGGCAGCGGCATCAAAACACGTAACAGGTTGACAAAACACGCGCACGTTATACTACATCGGCACAAAAACAATATACTACGACACGTCCCGACTCTACTATACGATTATGTTGGCAACACTGGTGACGCTCTTCTCCGCGTCGTCCGTCGATGCGGACGCCACTATGGAGCGCCATCCCCTCCATAACACATATTCACTAATCACACAAGGACTCGATGTACGCATCAACGTGCAAGTTTGTACTCTTTGCGCATCAGCATCGTTTGTAAATATATGTAGTTTTGTGTGTGTGTATGTATGTATGTCGTTCCTGTTGTTTTCGTGTTTGTTTATGTTTTGATGTTTCAAATGTCCAGCTTTTTTTCCACGTTCCGTTCTCTTTTTTGCAAGCTGCACAATTTCATAATAAAATTTATGTATTCGTTCATTTGATACCATATGTTAGACCTTTAGTCTCATTTGTAACCGTATGCGATATGTCAAATACCATTTAGTTTTTAAATATAAAAAATTATCTTAAATTACAAACAAATATTCTAATAGACAGCAACTATATATATACACACACATACATACATATAAATGATGTTTTTTTAGATTAGATAGAACTTTCGATAGGGGTTTTAAAGTATCGTTGTATTCAAATTTTTTATAGAAAATTTAATGAGTGATTTATATATATATATATATATATATATATATATATATATATATATATATATAATAAAACATGAAACTGTATACAAATCTATTATTAAAAATCTACAACATATTAATTACATGCGGGTAGAAAATAGATCAAGATTTGTGATGTCTATAGACAAAAGTTTAAGAATTCATTAAAAATACTTACTTCCCTTTAAAATCAAATACTGGTCGTTTCCTACAACTCCAAATAGATCATGTTACATTAAAACTAGTTTTAATAAAAAAATATATACATAAAACATATATGAAAAAAAAGGGTATGAGTACTTATGTACACATGCCAGAAGTGAAACTTCTTTTCAATAAAGTAATAAAAAGGAACACGAATAAACGTATTCCTAAAACTCGTAGATGAACAAATTCTTCAGGATAAAGCAAGTAACAAAATGAAGAAATGCAGTAGGGAGAGAAGCGGTAAAAATTTAAGTAGAAAATGATCAATGTTTTAAATAATTTTTTACAATTATTTCATATTAACACATCGTAAGCGGACAACACGTCTCGAGTAATAGGATGCGAAGACGTCGTCGAGATGTTGCCCGCATACAATGTGTTAAGTAAGATTAATATTTATTTTCAAATTAAAACTTTTATAAAATTATGAAAATTTATTTTTTCGTTTGGAATTTCTTCGATTCCCATTGCTTCCTCTGGTGATGACTGAGTAGGTATAAACGATACAATTGGTTTTTGATAAGAAAAATTTTTGCGCAATAGACATTACCATCTTAAAGCCTGTAAAAAACATTTTTTTTAATTACTATTATATTACTATTGTATAATATATAAAATACAACGTGGGATAATTTTCGGCCAACGAGGGATATTTTTTAGCTAACCAGGGATATTTTTCGGCCAACGAGGGATATTTTTCGGCCAACGTGGGATATTTTTCGGCCAACGTGGGATATTTTTCGGCCAACGTGGGATATTTTTCGGCCAACGTGGGATAATTTTCAGCCAACGTGGGATATTTTTCGGCCAACGTGGGATATTTTTCGGCCAACGAGGGATATTTTTCGGCCAACGAGGGATAATTTTCAGCCAACGTGGGATATATTTCGGCCAACGAGGGATATTTTTAGGCCAATGAGGGATATTTTTTAGCTAACCAGGGATAATTTTCAATCAACGTGGGATATTTTTCGGCCAACGTGGGATATATTTCGGCCAACGAGGGATAATTTTCGGCCAACGTGGGATATTTTTCGGCCAACGAGGGATATTTTTAGGCCAACGTGGGATAATTTTAGGCCAACGTGGGATATTTTTCGGCCAACGTGGGATATTTTTCGGCCAACGTGGGATAATTTTCAGCCAACGTGGGATATATTTCTGCCACCGTGGGATAATTTTCGGCCAACGTGGGATATTTTTCGGCCAACGTGGGATATTTTTCGGCCAACGAGGGATATTTTTTAGCTAACCAGGGATAATTTTCGGCCAACATGGGATATTTTTCGGCCAACGTGGGATATTTTTCGGCCAACGAGGGATAATTTTTAACTAACCAGGGATAATTTTCGGCCAACGTGGGATATTTTTCGGCCAACGTGGGATATATTTCGGCCAACGAGGGATAATTTTCGGCCAACGTGGGATAATTTTCGGCCAACGTGGGATATTTTTCAGCCAACGTGGGATATATTTCGGCCAACGTGGGATAATCGGCCAACGAGGGATAATTTTAGGCCAACGAGGGATATTTTTCTGCCAATGAGGGATATTTTTCAACCAACCAAATAATTTTAGCCAACGTGGGATATTTTCGGCCAATGGGATATTTTTCAGCCAATGGGATATATTTCGGCCAATGGGATATTTTTATATATTTTTAGGCCAACGAGGGATATTTTTTGCCAACGAGGGATATTTTTCAGCCAACGATTATATAAATAAATTAGATTATATATATATATATATATATATATATATATATATATACATAAATTTTACAGTAAATGAGATAATGAGTCGATGTGGTTTGTTATCTGTTAAGATATTTTACCAGTATCCATTGAAGGCAGGTGTTTATGTTTTGATATAGATCAAGGAAACATTTTTAAATAACGCGGTAATAATTTGATGCAGTGCAGCTTTCCGCCTCCGAAAAACGCGACAAGAGAAGTTTCACTTCAAAAATATTTTCACATTAACCAAATTTTGTATTTAGTTATTAAAATTTATTTAAGAATTACCGAAAAGAAATTAAATTTCATCTTGTTTTCAAAACGAAATACAATAAAATTTATTTTAATAACGAAATTTATGTGATTGGTAAACATGATAAAATTTAAAATTACATGAAAAATTATTTTTTTAATAAAAGTAAATATTTTTAAAAAACTTGCGTAATATTTGTATTTCTGAACATTTTTATTGATAAAACCATATGTTCAATTACAAGATGAGATTTATATGATTTTTTTTAGTACTCAAATAAATATGTACATAAATCTAAACACACACATATATAAATATGAATATATACATATTTATGTATGTGTATGTATGTCTATTAAAAAATATTTAACTTGCCAAAAATTATTAATCAGTTGATATAATTTAAATATTTATATTCTTAATACCTCTATATTGACTTAAAATCGTAGAATCATTATTGATTCACACTTTAAAGTCTCGTATACATGCATTTTGATATATTTATTTATACTTGAGTTGTGTTAATTTATTTAGAATTAATGTGTCTGGAATTAAGTAACGCACCAATTTATTGATAACACTAATTTAATATCAAATGAAAGTTTGTTTAACTGAAGTAATTTTTTATTAAGGTTAATTTAAAACGTTTAACGGCGAATATCTTGACGCGTTCAAAATAAGCGTGCTCTTAATTGAAAGTGTCGTCGCTGGCTGTAAACTCGAACTGAAATTAGTTTCGAAGTTTTTATATTTTTTAAGTTTCATTTCATTTCTAATTAAATAAGTACATCTGGATAAGTTAAATTATCAAATTTATTTATATTTTTTAAAAAATGCTCGGAGTATACAGACGTTTAATATTTAATTAACTCTTTAATTAAATAAGTCTAATTTTATTTTTAGAACACACATTTATATATATAGTGACTAAGAGAAAAAGTGAATATAAAAGAAAAAAAAATTATGGAGTTAATATAACTATCACGAAGATTTTTTAAAACCTGAAATCGACATCATTTTCCCATTCACAACACATGAATTGAATTTTATTGCACAAACTTCATTTTTTTAATAAAATCCATAATAATAAATGAAATTTATAGGGCAGTTTGTTAAGTCCCCTAGTGTACACTTTGGAATTGTTCCAAATGCGAAAAGAATACATCATATATATATATATATATATATATATATATATATATATATATATATATATATAAGTATGTATATGTGTGTATATATGCGGATGTTTTTTATTAGATTTGTGATTTGTAATAATCACTTCAAAGAAAAATATAAAAATATTTAATGTTATGTGAATTGAAATTTATGACATATATATATATATATATATATATATATATATATATATATATATATATATATATATATATATATATATATATATGAATGTAAGTATGAATGTGTATAATACAATCTATTGAATTAGAGTTGTTTGAAATTTTTTATATTTTTTGTTTAAAACTTTTATTGTAAAAATTATTACTGCATTTATTTATTAAAATATGTAAATGTTTTATTACAAAATTAAAATATACAACATTTTCTTCACTTTTTTGCAATGAAGTGTATTTTTCATCGTCGAAGTAATTTTTAGTCAATATGTAATCTGCATTAATAAAGAATACAGTAAAATGTATAATAAATGATTAGTAAATATTTTTATAAAATTTTATAATGTTGGGTCGAGTGATTTATTTGTGTTATGAGAGTTTAACGTCACTAAAATTCATTTTTTGATTAATAATAACTATGAAACATTAATTATCTTAGCGATGATGAAAATTTAAATTTATTTTATAACAAATAAGTAAATATCCAGTTTCGTGGTCCATGAATTTAATTAAGACTGGATTTTATAAACTGGAGAGGTAATTAAAGGAAAGTATTATAGTGAACAAAAAAATTAAAAGGGTATATTATAGAGAAACACTTTCTTCATATGAAATTTTAAAATTGTTGACAAATAATTGATATATGTTTAAAAATTAAAACAGCTTTTTTACAAAATTAAACCGATAGAAGTATTGACCGTTTTATTACAATCTATTTAAAAAGCGTACGTTATGGCGCACTCTTTCAGAAATAATTTGAATGTGTTAGGAGTTCCATTGAGTACGACATTACCGACAACTACGAATAAATATTTAGATTTATGTTATATTTTATAAATAAATAAATTATATTTTATAAACTTTAAATATTTATTCAGGTAGAAATTAATAATTCGATAAGATACTATGAATCAGAAAACTATATTAACTACTAAATAATTTTCCTACTCATAATTTTTTATTAATTTTCATATAAAAAATAAAAATATTTATTTAAAAATATTTTTTTAAAAATATGTATGTTATACTCAATTTAAAATTAAGTTTATTGATCATTTAATTGAATATCTCTTTAAATTCGAATACGAATATAGAAACTAAAACGAAATTGTTAGAAAATTTTAACTTGATATATAATATCATCTAATGTTCTAAGTATTTGTTTATTCTACTTAATAGATTATTCTCACATTATATATATATATATATATATATATATATATATATATATATATATATATATAAGCACATATACTTTGTGTGTATGTATGTAACGAAAGAAATTCTAAAAGCATCGGCGATAATTGAGCTGAATTTCGTAGAAGAGATAAAAATCATGAAAGTCTTCTATTAACTTGTGTTGACATTTCCCCACTTACAAGCAACTAAATCAAACTGTCGAAACTTTTTCCCTTCGTGAAAGATATTTGATGTTGCGGTCGAATTTCCACCACATGTATCATATTTACTTTTCTTATCCTGTGATCGGTTTACATTTTGATGCTATTATGGATTTTTTTTTTAAACATACACCACACTTTCTCTCCTAAATATATATATATATATATATTTATAAATTTTAATAAAAACTTTCATGTAGAAAAATGTTAATAATTAGTTTATAATAACTAAGATAAGTGCGAATCAAATATTTTTAAACATCTTTTCAATGATAAAATGTATTTTTAAATTTATTAACAAATAAATAAATCAAGATTTAACCTTATCAATTATTTTATCATAAAAGGTTGTATAAAATATATATATATAATAGATATTTATTGACATGTAGTATTTTGATACCTGTCATCTATTGATATCTACATAAAAGACCACAAAATAATTCATTCAGAAAATGTTATCAAGGCTATGTGGGTACCTTTACAGATCGAATTCAGATGCCAATCATATTTATTTTATACAATAAGACCTTAACATTAATAAATTTCATATATTTTATTCAATTAAAGTATAAAATGCTTAAATCTTTAAAGATATAAATAATATTCATATTATTTATAAAAAAATACAATATAAATATTTTAAAAAGAAAAGATGAGAAGTGTTTTATATACAAACAATTATAAGTAGAAGAGAAATAAATTATATTAAGGAAAGTTTTGTAGAGGAAAAAATCATATCAGAAAAGAAAACAGTATTTTTAAATGCTAATAGTGTTATTTTTTTTAATTTTATAGATTGTTAATGCATTGTTAAATTTAGAAATAAGTAATAATGAAACACGAATATAATGTAATAACCGATTATACATTTATTAATTTAATTACAAAAAATATATATTACATAAAACACATGACTTGTGTTGAGGCGCCTGTTTAAAGAATAATCACTTCGATTAAATATTAATCAAAGATTTATAAAAAAGAAGTTCAGACTATCAGTTACCATCGCATCCGCTCGAAAAAAATATAATATATAAGAAAAATGTTTGAGATATCTAAAATGAACGAAAAACATACATAAATCGAATAATTTATACCTACGATTACCAAATTATGAATTTCGGCTATTGAAATTTCATACAAGAGTTTTTAATCCAAACAATGTAGAATTTAATTTTCGATTGAGACCTAGATTTTTATTAAAAAATTCTAAATTAAATATCTATTTAGTAATATCCGAAACTAATATCGTGAAGTGCTGGTGAACCACCATCAGGAAGAGCATAATCTTTAGCGAGTTGATCGAGGATTCCACCACCTCCTTGTGATTGTCTGCTTGGTGCTGGTCGTGGTGCGAAATGAGCAGGTTGTGGGGCAGGTCTTGGTGCTGGACGTGTTTGTGGTTGAGCGAAGCTAAGTTCATCGAATTGTTGGTGTACGGGTTGAGCAGGTTCGAAAATAGGTACAGCTTCTCTTTGGGGTGCTGGGGAAGGATTTGAAAAGTGTGGAGGACCGAAACGTTGTGGTGCTGGAGCAACGTAAGTTTTCGGGGATGGAGCAGTGTATGCACGGGGTTGTTGTACAGGTACTGGAGCCGAGTAAGCACGGGTAGGTTGTGGAGCTGGGGCAAATTGGATTGGAGCAAAAGATTGAACCGGTCTTGATGGTCTCGGTTGTTCAGCGTAAACTACACCGGATGGAGCAGCGCCGGGAATTTGAGCACGTTGTGGAATATGGCTTTCTTGAGGAACTGTGTAATCTTGGAAGCTTGGTTTTGGACGTGGAGCAGCGGGACGTGGACGAGGAACGTATTGAGGTTGAGGTCTGATTTGAACAGCACGGGCTGGAGCAGGTTCGGGAGCATAATATGCTCCATCGTCGAAATCAGCAGCGGAGCTGAGACCTTCTTTACGTGTCGATTCGTCGACTAAAGTTGGTGGAGCAACAGTGATTCCTTCGCCAGATGGTTGGAAACCGTATTTGTTAGCGCCGTATTCGACGACACGGAGTTTTCCGTCAGCGTCGACATAACCGTATTTTCCTTTTACTTCTCCATTATTGAGTTTAGTTTCGATTTTGAAGGAACCATCGGCACCTTCGTATCCGTATGTATAAGAACCATCTTCGTTGTGCTTATTAATTTGTTTTAAAATAGGAACTGGAGTTGGTTTTGCTACCGCTGGACCACTGAATCCAGGTTGGACACGGTGTGGTGCTTGTCTTCGTGGAGCGGGTGCTTCATAATCCTGGTAATCTTGGGCTGAGACGGATACGATAGCGAGCGCTACGATCGCGAACTGTTAAAGTAATATAATCATAAATTATTTTCATTCGAGTTTCTTTTTACGAAATATATAAACAATACACTATTGTTTGATTTTTATCTAAACTCATATATTTATTTATCGACGTTAATTGATAGGATATTTATTCAAAAATAAATAAAACGATCGACATATGACACAATTTACGCATGGATGCAAACAACAGACGAGAAAAAAGAGAACTGCTCGAAAACTAAAAGCGATTACGTGTAAAAATCACCTACACACGGTTAAGTAACAGAGCAACCACGCCTTGAAATCAGGTTGATTGCGCTGAATGCGGTTACCGATGCAATAAGATAGTCAGGTAAAATGGAATATTTATATACAGGGTCTGATACGTTTCGCTCATATGGACACAGAGAACGCCGTTTCGTCAATATGGCATTATTTCGATTTAATAACCGAGTTATAATCGACACACAGTAGTGAATTCTCTTTACACGAATTGCAAACATTCGACCAATTTAGAAAACACTTTCTACTCGTACGACATTCGCATGCTCTTTTTTCTTCACTGATTTAATCGAATCAATCTTAAACCAACAGAAATGTTTCATGTTGGTTTTTTTTTCTTTATTTTTGTAAGCTGTTGAAATTGAATGCATACAAGGAATGCCAATACAGTTATTTTAATAACATGTAATAGTTCTTGGTTGCGGTGTTGACATTGAGATATATTGTTTAAGTATTTGGTACATGTTTTTTATTGGTGTATTTTATTTAATTATATAATGTTACACATACAAACATGTATATATATTTAATATAGATTAACATAAACGTGACTAAAATGTAATTTCCTATATTAAAAATTATTTCTCTGATGTTTTAAAAAAAATTAGAATGGAAATATTTTTTTAGAAAAAATAAGACAAAGAAAAGTTCAAATCTTTAAAAAATCTATACTTCAATAACACAAATAATTTTATATCAAATTTTTATGTTCTATTTCATGTCAAGTTTATTATGATAGTTACATACACACTCATACTTATATATATATATATATATATATATATATATATATAAATATTAAATTTTTATAATAAAAACAAGGAAATAAGTTGACATTTTTTCCATTTATAACTACTAAATTTCGCATAAAAATAGAGATTTATTTAAAAATATACCAACGAAATCATTATCACGTCATATAATATTTTAAATTGTGAATTAATTGTTTTTATTTTAAATACTGATAACAATAATTGGAAACAGAACATTAAAAACCTTTTAAAATAAACGGAAGACAATTTTTAAATTTGAAATTAATGTACAAATTTAGTGTTAATTTTATTATCTTTGACGCTAATCTTAACTATATATGATTGATCGTATTTAATTATGAAAAGAAATTTTCTCTATATAAAACGACCTTGTTATAAAAAAATGTAACAGTTGTAATAAATTACGTAAAAAAAATGTACAAGAGGTATAATTAAAAAATAGTTTGTTAGAAATATTAATGTGTATAAAAGTTGCTCAACTGAACCATTTATTGATTCAATATGAAATCATTAATCGTTTTGAACAAATTTTAATAAGATTAAATATAAAATAAATAATCATTCACGAATCATATAAATAAATCTAATAAATCCATATTAACTGATTAACGATTCAATTGATAGAAGACCTCTCACTTGAAGAATTGAATAATCATTATTTCACGATGAACATTGACATAAATGTAATTATTCAAGCGCCGTCGTCACAAATATGTTTCCATAACTTTCTCTTTTATTTAAAATGTTATTATGGAATGTAATTTTGTGTATTCAAAAATATTTATATTCATGAGCAAAAATATTTTTTCCACAAATACTAATTCTAAAAACTTGATATATGGATGAATTTATTTGGGAATTGTATTGAAATTTATTTAAATATATTTTCTAGTTACCGATTTATAAAAAAATAATTAAATTTTGAAATTTTAATATAATAAAAGTAAATATTTTCAACGAATATCAAAAAATAGCATAATTCATTATTGGAGATTAATTTATTTTCATGAATATGTATGAGTTGTTTTCTATTCTATATCTTTTTTAACTATTAACGGATATATAATAGATTTCACTTTTTATATAAAAATAGATTTGAAATCTATCATATATTTTAAATATAAAAGGAGAGACCATTTAATTACTTAAGTAATTTTATATTTTAAAAAATTGATAATTTGACAAGATCGTAAAAAATAAACAACTATAAAATATATGATGATAAAAGTATAATATATAAATAAAATTAATTTGGTATGTTAATTATTTACTTGATAATTATCTAACATTTCAAGTAGTATAATTGTATGAACTTAAGTGAAAAACATATTTATAATGATATCCAGTTTTAAAACAGTTACATTAATAATGTTAAAACTAGATAATTATGATAAGATAAACAAAAAAAATGCTTAAGTATCTAATTTTATGTATAATATTGTCTGCTATTAATTATAGAACAAATATGATAATATATCAACACTAGCTTCCAAGAACTGAACTGTACCCTACCTTGCATAAAATCGATGACAAAAAAGTATAGAACAAGTAAAACCGGTTGTTTACTGTACTAACTTACAAAACTATTAATCTGGTTTAAATATCAAGGGCATTGTTCGAAAAAGATCAAAAAGGCATACGTTTTCACTATCAATCGAATGCTATTTATAGTGTTTTTGTCGATATTGTCTACGATTTGTTCATAGATAAAAAATTATCGACAAACATAACCTTTAATAACGACATGCACTAGACAAAAGTTCGATTTTTATAACATACTTAAGTTTATTTGTATATTTAATTCAACAAGTTATAAGTATTTTGAACAAATATTAAAGTAATATTTATAGAAGCTTTCATTATTTAAATGAATAGTCATTTGGTGATTGAAAAATGTTTATAAGAAGACCATTGAGCTTTTTATATAACTTTCTGTAAATATTTAATTTATCAATTTATAAATATTGAATAACGATAAAAATACAAGACATTTCATTTTTTATTAAGTATATCAATAGTTACTCGATGTTATTGAAAAAACAGGTTTGAGCTTTTAAGATAAGAAAATAAAAATGAAAAAAATCGATTCACAGAATATGGGAATCAAATCGTTTTATTTATTTTTGTAAAAAATAAAATTAAAAATTATTGGCTTATTAATTAAAATATCGATAAATAAATACATCTTAACGTATAAAGTTACAAAATATATGAATGAGATTTTGAGAACAAGAAAACTGACTGCAGATTTATTATTCTTTATTATTCATCAAAGAATTTCAAAGTGAAATAATAATTAACATAATAGTATTTTAATTATTAATTTTAATTTTTTTTTAATTAATATAATAATTATTTATATTTTATAATATTATAATTACTACTGGATTATTAAGTCTTAAGAATATAATAAATATAACCCTCAATTATCAGTTTTATATATTTTTTCTATTGATGTAAAAAAACGTTTATTGGAAAGAAAAATATTTTTCCAGTTATTATTTTTTATTCATACTATAAAAAGTATTTATTAAAGGAAATAACATATTTAATTAAAATTTTGATTACCTGAAATAAATTAATATATAAAATGAAAAAAAGTGTGAATGAAATTGATTTTTTTGAAAAGATTCTATTATGAGCTTAGAATAAAATTTCAAGTTATGAAGAATTATTTGATTACTAAGGTCACTAACGTTACAAAAAAATAGAAAAAAAAATTAGTTGTATAAACATAAGGAAATATTTTACTATTTTTATTTCTTTCAAAAATGTCATATGAAATCAACAAAATATATTTAAAATAATATAATTTATTTGAGAAAAACAGGTATTTAATTAATTACTTCATAGGAAAAGTAATAAAAAAGTAAATAAACATGCGGAAGTCTCTGAATTGATTTATTAATGTTGTATATTTTATTTGAAATTCAAAATAACAATTCTAGTAACCATTTTTATTAATATAATAAATAATTCTTCATTATATATATATATATATATATATATATATATATATATATATAATGAAATGAAAGTAATTATTGTAGTATTGAATAATTAAATTTATGTTTTTTAAAAAATTCTTCACGCAATAACATGGCAGATATTTTTTATTAATATTACAAAAAGTATTTATTGTAATTAAATTTATACATCCATTGCTAATAATATTTATTGATATTTAAATATTTTGATTTCTGCATATGAAATTTTATTAAATTGAATATAATATATAGTTTTATAAATCTTGATTTGTTGTACAGGAAATTATATTAAATTAAAAATATTTCGATAAGGAATTGAATTTCAAATCTTTAAATAATATAAGATTAGAATATGAAAAAGAAAAAATATATTTCATTTAAATTTTTTCACTTCAACTGATATTTGTGTGATAAAAAGTTATTTAAATTTTGTTAACTATTATTTATTGTACTTTTATATACAGTTTATATGAAAATAATGATTAATATAAAAATTAATCCGATCATAAACTCTGATTAAACAAAAATATTTAAAAATAAAATAAATTATTGTACTGATATTCGATGTGTACTGGTAATTGATAAAGATTGGTATTTTTATTGGAAGTAAAAGCACATAAAATCACTAATATAAAAATAATAAAATTTAGATTTTAATTTAATATATGACTAAATTAAAAGAAAATATTATATATGTATATAAATTCTAACTCTATATCACATTGAATTTTTTAAAATTTGTAAAAAAATTTGGCAAACAATTAAAATTGAAGCACATTTTTTTGGTTATAACAAAACTGTATAAAGTTTTCAATTAGATATTTTTTGAGTATTATATAAATTTCAAAATTTAACATTTTTGAATTTAAAAAAATATTTAAGATGAATATATATATGCATGTCTGTATATATTAGCAAATACCAGTTGAAGATCAAGTAGATAAACCGAATTAATACAACCCGCACGTCCAAAAAAAATCATCTAGTCTAACGAACTTGTTTCGAACAGTAGACAAAAAAAAGATTCATATACAAAACTGATAATTTAAACGAGAGCACTATACGTTTATGATTATTCATCTGCACTTCCAGTTTTTCATGTTCCAAAAACGTTACGCTCGAACGTGTCTCACTACTTACAATTGTAAATCCGTTCATTATGTCTAAAATCCTATGTGTCCAGCGGCACGATAGTCAAGTACACTGGTCCGGGGAGCGGGTGGTGAACGGTCTTTATACCTCACCCGTGGCTAAATGTCAGTCGAGCGGAGCCCTCCTTCCCAACAATGAACGGGGGGCAAGGTCCCCGACAGTAACCAACTACTAATTCACCTATGTACAACTTGGTCGCTCAACAAGTGGCTATCGTAACATGTTTCGATTTGAAATTATTGCAAATAAATATACAGTTATCAGAGAACGTGTCTCGGTCATTATATTTAATTATATGTATGAGAAGATGGCACAATGAAATATGATATAGAGATTATTTTCAGCAGATATCGTTTTTAGGTTTTGTAATTTTATTTCGATTATATAACAAAATAATTAAGACTTTTAATATCGAATAATTAACTCTAATTTTATATATACAATTACAAGTATTAATTTAAAATCAAAATAATAAACTTTAGAAACACTATGTACTATATTAAACTTAAATTCTTCATTATCCACATAAATGTCGAAACTAAACACATAAAATAACTATAATGTTTTATTAAAAAAGATTTAAGTACAACACACAGAATGACCAGATGGTTTCAAATAATTAATAGTAAAAATAAAATAGGTGTAGGAGTATAGACAATACAACCAAATTTAATTAGTTGTTAAATATTTTTTATGAGTTAAAAAAATAAATTTTAAGTGGGTGCAATATTAATAATCTTAGTTTTTACTCATCGATGAATTTGGGTATTTTTATACAACATATTTAAACTGTTTGGAAATATTACTTCTTCTATATCAAATTAAAACGTGGATATTTTTCCATAAAACTTTTGATTTTAGTAATAAATTTAATTAAATATAAATTATGATTGAATAAATCAAAGTTGTAATCGTGTAAATTTCTTATATTAATTTAAACATGAGTGCATGTTCCATAAATATTTTTCAATTCTAATAAATTATCTGAAAATTTTTAGATTATAAATAAATATTAATATTTTTTTCAGAAAAAATGTTTGAGATAAACACTTTTTTAAAATTGTCGATTTGAAACATACACAAAACTATGAAATTTTATACAAAATATTTGTGTATTTTATCAATAATTTTCAGGCATTTAAAATCTATTAAGAAGATATAAATTTATTTCTCATTTCTTTATATCTTCACTTCTTTATAAACACCTATATACATAAATTGGTGTTTACAGTTTGGTAGTCACTGTAGTTCGATATTACAGTTTTGCACGTTTAAATGCATGTTCCTGGTCATATTGTGTTACAAATAAAAACCTTTCACCCGCCGTGGAAACTAAGACAATAAAGATCATGCTTGTCATACGAAACAGCTTGATATGGATTTTATTTAAATCACGAAAATCAGTGTTGTCACAGCATGACATGTCAATTCTGATTTTTTTTTCTATTTTATTTTATTTATACAACAATTACCAGTTCCTTACTTTCTTTCATATACCAAAACGTACGAATAAATAAAAAAAATCAACTGTGTATCGACTGAATATTAAAATCAGAGTGCATTTATATGTTTAATTGGTGTATATAAAATGGAATGTAATGAATTATAGTGATTTCGTATAAATTTAATGTGTACTAGTTCGGACGTTGCTTTCTAGTATAATTCAGCTAATGATGATATTTGATGATACAGAACTGTTAGTCCGACACACGAATGAAATATTAATTGATTTTTTTTTTTTTTTGAAAAATTATACATCATTTATACGAAATATATTACAGGGTCACATTATTTATAAGTTGGATTATTGCTACATTTCTTAATATTTATGAAATTTTTGGTTTAGTTTATATACATATGTAGTATTTTTGAAATATTTATTTTAGCATGAGAAAATAAAATTCTGATAAAATATTAAGTAATATTTGAATGTTAAAATATCAGAGTATTTGCGACATATAATTATATATATATATATATATATATATATATATATATATATAATTTAATGTAGAAAATAAAATCAACAACATTTTCTATTAATAAAAAAATCAAAATTAACAAAATTAAGCTACTATAATAATTTTAAAACTTTAAAGATAAACTGTGAAAATTCCCTAAGATCAACGATCTTAGAGAATTGTCTTCTTGATATCGATCTATGTATTTAAAATAAAACCATTATTTTTTAATATAAATAAAATATATACACTTTACTCATTAAAAAAATTAGTAACCTTGACGGAAATTAGTATGTATAGAATTTAATTATATATTTAATTTATATTTGCTATTTAATTGGAGTATATGAATTCATACATATATAAAGATCTGTACATTTTTTTTGGGTTCGTTTCAATTATATGTTTATGGTATTTGATTGAAATTTCTAAATCGAACTTCATATAAATTTCACTTAATTATCTATGACCGTGACCATCATTACAAAATGATTGTCTATTACTAGTGAAACGAAACCACATATATTTTCATTAGTGAAATTGGAACAAAAATGCATATTTAACAATCTTTTTTTTCGTATGTAAGTCACAATCGTTTAAAATAACTGTTAAAACATTGACAGTTTTAGAATTTTCTATATATTAGGAGAACAGGAAGAAAAATATACTTCTAATAGTTGTACAGATTATTTTTAAATACACTTTTAAAAAAAATAATATTTATTTTTATAATCAGTCAGATGCTCGATTATAAAATATGATTTTATACTGCCAAGTTCCAATTCTAATACTTGGTTGTCGAAAATAGTTTAATAAATACACTATTTTTTTTAAATTTTGTCGTGTTCAAATAAATAGTTCTTTAAGTCATAAAATATTTAAATATAAAATTGAATTTTAGTTTAAAATGAAATTCAGTTTGAATGTGAAATTAGATACTTATAATTAAGCTATAATTAATTTGATCATAAATTACATAATTCAGATTTTAATTATTGAATATTTTTAATTATTAAAAAAATATGAATTTCAATAAAAGAGAAATAAAAATAAAGATATTTTTTATTTTTGTCAAATTAAGAAATCGTTTATTTATTATGAAATTATTTTATAAAGATTACAGAATATAATTAAAGTTAAATTAAATATTTAACTTCAATTAAAATACCATTTTTATCAAAGAATAAAATAATTTCTTTAAAATTAGTAAAAAATCTCAAGTAATTATTTTTTTAAATTTTTCCCCAACAAAAAAATATATAAAATAAATAAATGTAAAATATCAAAGTGCAATTTAAATTAACAATTTATAAAAATGTATTATAAATTATTATTTACAAAAATTGAAATAAAAAATAGTCATAAAAATATTTTATGTAATATTTTTTTTAAAAAAATAATTTGTATATTTTTAAAAAAATAAATTATAATTATTTATGTACATATTATGTTTTTAGAAGATTATTTATTTTTTTCAGATATAATTTTCTTAACATTTATGCATATAAGGGTAGTAGAAAATGAATTTTTCGTTAAAATATTGAAGTCTTCTTAGCAAATATATAATTATTTTCTGCAGACAGAATTTATACTAATTTATAAATTGATAAATGATTATTATTTTGAGTATATTTTTAAGATGAAATGAATTCATGTATTTTCCATTTGATAATATTTTTTTATATATTTGGAAATATATATATATATATATATATATATAAAGTTTGTGGAAAAAATAAATAATTGATTAGTGACCTACATACAAGTAAACATCTTGTTTCGAATAAAATTAATGAGTTCATTTTGCTCGTGATATTTAAGCTTGGCAAGTTTCATAACATCCTTATAACATATGATGTTACAATGTTTCTAAAACGAATACATGAACATAATTTTACTAAAATTCTATGAAACAGAACCACCTTTCTCTGTTTGTTCATATGAATCTAGACAATAATTCTTGGATTCTTTTTCAGATTGAAAAGTAATAGTTAATAAATAAATAAATAACAATAATAATTTCAATTATTGACACGTTCGTTTATTTTTAATATTTTTTTAGAAAAAAATAATTGTATATTATTTACACATTGATTTCTAATTTATTTATAAATAAAAATAAAATCAACTATAATTTTGAAATATAATCATAAATTACTTTGTTCAATCAATGTTTATTTTGAAATGTAACCATAAATTATTTTCGCAAGTCGATTAACTATCGAAACTATAAAATTTCAAAACAATTACGTCGAAAAAACGTCTAGAAAGAATTCCTTTCTCTATGAAATGTACTTAGACAATAATATCGATAACATGGCATGAACGGCACGTGAACAAATATACATAAAATGAAAACGTATATCTAGTTCAGTGAAAATATGTTATCTAACATATAGTTCGCATCAACAACAAAAGTACGAGAGATTTAAACGAGTATCGGTAGCATTGACCTAATGCTTCGGGCGGAGGTGGTCTCTGACGAAGAAGCACACTGAACCTTAAACAACTATTGTCAAAAAAATGAAAGTATGAAAAAAACGATTTAACAATCAGATGTATAAATGTTTGAGGACGCGTGTCGTTCTGAACAAAAAAACCAAAATATTGGTAATTATAGAGAAATGGATCGTACAATGTGTACTATCACTTGCGTGAAAGAAAGAATTGTTTATGATAGATTTTAAATGTATTAATAAGTTATTGTTTTAATTCAGACGAGTATTTATTACCTTTTTGCAAATGTCAACATTTTGAAAGTTGTGAAAACATCGGTTATTCGTTTCTAATAATATTAGACTATTTTTTTATGATTTTTGAATACAATGATGGAATTCATGTGAAATTTTATGCGGTTTATTAGAATTTCTAAAATTTATCTACATACATATATACATGTGTAGATGTTTTGAAACTATTTTTATTTAATCTCTAATTGTATCAGTGAATACATTTTTTCATTATTATCAACTATAATATTATTTCTAAAAAAGATTTATTAAGAAAACAGAATTGTGAAGAAAAAATCGTTTTTTTTATAAATATTGCTTGGTTTAAAAATAGTATTTAAATACATTTCCCTAAAAAATACATCAAAATAAGAATTGTAATAAATAGAAAATATTTCCAAAAATAATTCAAAAAATTGATATCCTACTTAACCTCACAACACTATATGAATATGTATATGTATTTAAATATTTCACAAAAAAATCTATTAATAAATAAAATCTTTACATATAAATTTATGTGTGTGATTAGTTGAAAAATAATATTATATATAATTGAGTTCAATTATAAAAAAAATTTGAATAAAAATTAAATAAACGAATAAGTTTTTATCTATTTTACTATTACTTTTTTATAAAAATTTATTACTCAATTGATATTTAATAGATATTTGATTTCATACGTCTACATAATTACATAAAATTCTTTTTTTGTCTACAATTTATGTCCAATCATTTTCATTCGAACAATATCCGCTATCTGTTCCAAAAATGACATCATAATCAATAAAGTTTAGTAATTAGCTTATTCAACCTTCACCTCTACAATAATTATGAGAAAAAACTTACAATCAGTGACATCAGCTCATATTTAACTTACAAATACTGAATTATATTAAAAGATAACTGTCTAAATTTGATCACCTTGATATCTGATCTTAACAATTTCAAAAACGAATATATTTTTGTATAAATTATGTTTTAAGTCTTTTTTTTTGGTTAAACATATATACGATTATATATTGTAATTAAAATTCTATAAATGAAGATATACCTCGTTAGAGAAAAATAATAATTGAGTTACGATATAAAAAAATAAATGGAACGGACATTGAAATAGAATAATTAATAATTTAATTCAGTTCTAGGTGTTGATGATACAAAAACGTTTCAGTTATTACGAAAATGTTGTAATTGTACATTCAAGGAGATGATGTGTTTGAAAATAAATTTCCAGGCTAGAATTTTCACCTTGGAAGATACTTAGAAAATAATTATATCTAGATTTGTGTTTCCTATTACTCAATATAAGTAACTATGTTACCTTGATTTTGAACAGGAAATTTATAAAGGTATCAAATTTATATTGAGAGTAATTAATTATTGAAGAATAAGCAACATTAATCGATTTTTATAATTATCCACTTAAAATTTTTATAGGAAATATTTTTTAAGAATTAATATTTTATGTCTACATTTTTCAATAAATGGATATGCCATTTTTATAAAGTATGTAAAACTAATGTTAAATAAATGCCTTTTACAAAATTTTCCAATGTAAATGTATCACTGTGGTTTTCATAAAATTAAATAAAAAATGACAAATTTAATTGATTTGATCATTAATTTATATACACATACATATATATATATTTAAAAAAAAATTGGTATATTTTGTCTCTATTCTATGACATTGAATGATAAAACTTGGTTATCTTGACCGTAATTTTTGAAATTTTACATTTAGTACACAATATATATAGTTTTAAATTTAATATACTGTTAAATATATTTCTAGCCAAGAAAAAAATCTATTTTAAAATTTTTAAGTAGATGTAAATATTAGTTGTTTATTAAATTCTAAATATTTTCATAAAACTTAATTAACAATTGTTGTCTTAAACAAGTATGCCACTTCAATATACTTGTTTTTATCTTTTTCTTTATATATATATATATATATATATATATATATATATATATATATATATATATATACACTCACACATAATACATATTATAATTTAACTACTTCCTCATACCAATATTAGTCTGTGTCATATTCAAAAATGATTTATGAATTTTAATACATTACATGGTTTTATACATAAAATGATTGACAAGAAAACTATATAAATTAACTTACAATTTCGTTTCTCACAAATCCTCTTAAACAACTACTAATTAAATATTTAGATAATTAATTTATATTCATATATAAAAACACAAACGAAGACTTTTGTACGTATATTATTTTCATCGAATGACATCATTTTGAATTTATTATAAACATTTTCCTTAATTAAATTTATATATGTTAATTCGAAATCTGATAAAAATAACTTTTAAAAATAAATATTTTCGAAATAAAAATTTAGTCGTTTTATAATAAATTTGTTGTTGTATTTTTTAAACAATGTAGGTATTTGTAATTTATTTGTATTCAAGTCTGGTGGTTTTGTTTCAATTTAGTGACGAATTCAACAAAGAGAACATTGAACTTATAGTATTTTATTACGAAAAATGTCTGAGTGGTGTCTCATAATAACAACCTTGGTGACATTTTTATATTACATAACAAATCGTCAAACACAATGCATTTTAAAAAGTGTTCTTTAATGAAAAATACTGTGTGTAGGTGTTTGTATATTTTTTAATAAAATATTAAAAAAATATACATAGATTTTTTTTAATATTTAATATACATTAGTCAATTATTGAAACTTGTATAATATTAATTATGATTATATTATTATGAATTATTATTTATCGACTATTTTAAAAAATAATTTAGCCACACTGATAAAGTATTTTTGAATAAAATGGTTCTTTAAGTTATAAAATATTTAAATATAAAATTGAATTTTAGTTTAAAATGATAATTCAGTTTGAATGTGAAATTAGATATTTATAATTAAGCTATAATTAATTTGATCATAAATTACATAATTCAGTTTTTAATTATTGAATATATATATTCATAACAAATTTATTATTTATTGTGTAAGAAATTAATACGAATATATTTTTACCTGTTATTGCTTTTCTTTAGCAAATAAAATACGTGTAGAATTATTAATTAAGCAACTAAAGTTTTTATTTAAATTATTTCAGTTTTGATTTGTATTTTTAGTTTTCTCTTTTATAAACAAGATACATAAAAAACGAAATTATGATTAAATTAATTATCATTTAAAAATAAATATTCAGATTTAGACAATAAAAATTTTGTAATTCTAAAAATATAATAATCTTTTTATATGTTTATCACGTTATTTTCTAAAAATATTTGCCATTTACGAAATCAAATATGATTAACTCTATATTATTTTAAAATATTACCAAATATCAGCAGACAAATTATTTTTATATAAAAAATTTACACGTGCATAAACCAGTTTTTATTTCGTATCAAAATACTGAGTCATATTTTTCGAATTTTTAAAAAATCGTACTTTTTTATAGATAAAAAATATTCCGTCGTTTTATTTAAACAACTTGTAACAATTAAATCGAATTAATTTATATTTATTCTCTTTCATGTCATTTATTTTCAAGGACATACAAGTCATTTTCATTTACCGTTACTCGATTCAAAAATAAACATTAATAAATTTCCAAAACGAATGATTTACATAAAGCTAGTCTTATGGTTTCCTTCCGGTAATTCTGAAATTAACATAACATTAATTGATATTCATTTACGTACATTATCACCTCGCTACTATAGAAATCATTTATAATATAAACACATAATCTAGTAGAAAGTAAGAGTATACAACTATACATACTGTTTGCTGTACGTGCGGCATTCAAATTAGCTTCTTAATGGTAAACATTAACATGGACAATAAAATGATAGCTTATGGTATATATGTAATAAGTAACGCGTTGAATATTTTTACATATTTTACATATATTTCAGTTTATACGACAAATGGATTTACATTTTGTAGGGATGGTAGTAAAAATGTTAATATTATTGGAGTTAATTTAATTTTGGATTATTAGAATAAAAATGTATAATATGGAAAATTTGATAAATATATCAGAAATTTATAAAGAAAAATTCACTTAAAGTTAGTCATAAAAATATTTAATATATCAATCTTATAAAAATGTCTATTCTACAACTTTAATATATCTTCAACTAATTAAAATTTCAAATTTAATTAACTGTAAACAACAGTCTAAGTAAATAATATCCTCAATCAATATTATATGAAAATAATTATTTTATAAATTGAAATAATTAAAAATTTTTTTAAGAAAATTAATTGTAATATAATAAAGTTTTTATTTTGATATCAAAATTTAACATTTTAATTCTCATCTATGAAATTAGGCAATTGTGCTATTTTTTATTATAAAATAACAATTATATTTACAAAATTAATTAACGATTTAAATAATCTAACTGAAAATATTTTAGTCATTTATTAAATCTAAAAGAAAAAATTAGTGTGAAATATTATGACACTAATTTTACATTAATTATATATATATATATGTATATATATATATATATATATATATATATATATATATATATATATATATATATTGATATAGTAAGTTTTTGAAAGTCTTACTATTCGAAGGATATTAAATTGACTAGAAAAATAATCCACAAACTTTCATAAATTTATCCTTTACTAGCATTGACATTGAACAATTAAAAAACTGAATAATTAATCTATAAGTCAGTTACATTTGATTTTTATTCTTAAACATATTATTTTTAAAAGTGAAAGTCAATTGAAAGAAATCAAGAAATGATTAATATAATTATTAAAAAAATTACTTATTAATATTTTTTATGTTACAAGGTACAGGTTTTGAAAAATATAATCAATATTTTAGAATAATAATTTATATTTAAAAAAAAAATCTATCTTGTAATTTTATGATTGAATTTAAAAACAGATTCTATTGAGATAAATAATTTTTAATGAATATTAGTTGATTTGTTTGCATATTAAAACAGAAATTTTTAATTACTACTTAAAATATCTTACAAAATAATTTAAATTGGTAATAAGGACGAAATAACATGCATCTAATTGTTCAATTTCGTAAATTAAGTAAAAACTTTTGAACATGTGTATAATTAGACGAAATAATTCAATACATATGTATGTATGTGTAATATTTTCTGGAATTTTTTCGAATTACTTTTTACATTCGAATAAGAGTTTTATGGAACCTGATTGTGTGATTAATAGAGCATAAACTAATTTTCATATAAAAATCAATAAAAGAAAGGTGTATAATGTGTGTATTTCTAGTTCTGTTGATTTTTATTCCCATGAATAAATAATATCAGCATGTGACTTGAAAAGTAAGTAATATATACTATTGTTATCTAATTGATTCTAATCATATTATTTCTTTAATGATTATTTGTATATTCTTTTATGAAAAAATCAACAATTTTTTAAGATTTAAATGGATTCATAAATAATATTTCAAGTGTCTTTTCTATGGATAAATAATAATATTTAATAAGCAATGAATATTCCAATTATGATTTAGAATTATCATACAGAAATAATACAAATTGTTTACACAAATTTCAAGAACATTTTTTCTTAAAGAAATTGAATATTTTTAATACATGAACCAGAGTGAATGATATTACTATATTTTAATTGAATTATTTAAGATTTAAGCTCAATGAATGAAAAATAATCTTAGTAATTTTATTAAGAGCTTATTGAATGTATTGTTCAAGGTTTTTTTTATAAAAAAATATTTTAATTCTGGTTTATATATAATTATTAGAATGTTTATGAAAGATTTTTGATATTGAAAGTTTTTAATTAATAATTAACAATATTGTTTAAGAATGAACTTCAAACCCCAATTATAGTTAAAACTGTTTAACATATTTAACAATTTGGCTAGTTTTACATGGCCATACAAAAAGAGAGACACAGAAAGTAATATGATTTTTTTTAGATACTCAAAAAAAATTTATATCGGCGATACGATACTCAATGCTTTTAGCTCTGGGCCGCCGATACATTTGTATAATACATTAATAAGTTTGATTATTTGCCATCAGATGCTGAGACAGATAGTGAGAGTGACCGTGACAGAACCGACCTTGAGTCGGGCGTGGCTTTTTCGCTGGTGAGATCCGCTATGTCACACACCGTTCGTATTAAATGTCACACGAAAAAAAAATTTGCATCAATAGAGAACCGGTACATGGCCTAAGACATGATATTTTATTATATTTTTGTTTTATTTGAGATCGGTATGGTTTTAAAGACGAGAAAGGTCGATGAAATCTTTATTAAGTTTACATCGATTTATTAAGATCGATGTTTGAACTAGATATCGTTTTAATTAGATTTTATTTATGTTTTAAATCATAGAATATAATATCGATGATGTTATCATATAATAACTAATTACTTTATAGGATGAAACAGCTATATTTTTTTTATTTATTAAATATTTAAAAAATGCAGTTGTAGTAAAAATTTTACACATTTATTATTAATTAAATCGTTCAATATTTACTATAAAATTACAGCAATTATTCGAAAAGTATTCCAAGGTGTTCCATTTATTTCTCAGCATAATCCACGTCATTGTCTGAAAAATATATCAGTCATTTTAAAATAATTACGTACAATCACTGTCACTGTAAAAATATGACAAAGCACTATAAATCTCGATTCTATTTTCAAACATTGAATTGTTGTTATGGCCTCAAAATAGATCAAAGATTCATTCCAATACATCTATGTACTCATTATTATTTAATAATTATTATATATATAATACCACATTCTAATTTATTACTAATTATCTATAGGAAAATTTACAAGATGTGAAATAATTTATTTATTTATATTTGTAATATACTTTTGATTGAAACGTAATAAAAATTAACACGAATTTGTATCGGTAAGTTTTATAAAATGATAAAGCTGTTTTTTTATAATAAAATATAATTGAATTGTGTGTTAAACTAAATTATATAGTAATAAAATAAAAAAGCGAACAGTTACGTCCTTGATTAAAATATCAAAGATCTTCACAAAATTCTTTACAGTTTATGTTGAAATTATTTTCGCTAACTGGATTACAACCTTCAGATTACTCCAGTTTAAATATATGTTTTTTTACATTCGTTTTTGATGTTGTCATATAACTTCTTAATGTCATTTGATTATATATATATATATATATATATATATATATATATATATATATAAGTATATGATCCTTTACGAATAGAAATAAATTTAAAATAATTATATATAATAAATTTATTTATTGATATAATCTTGAAATTAATAAAATCGAAATTTTATTTCAATGGTTTTAAGTATACGTTTGGAAAATTCAATTAAAACAAAGTTATTTATTTAATAAAAAAATATTTGGTTATTTTAATAATTGGAATTAATATTTAAATTTTCATATAAATTAAAAATCTAATTTATTAAAAAAATGTGATAATTTTATGTATCACATATTTTTAATATCAGACTTAAACCATTTTTTCAATATTATTTGTTATTACATTTTTAGAATATATTTCATATGATTATTTTGGAAACATATTTCTTAAACAAGATAAACTTTTCTTCTCATACAGTTTCTGGTTTAAAATATGTATGTAAATAATATTTAAAAATATTTTTTGGTAGATATTGAAAAACGTGTTTTAATGTTATCTTTTAAAATTTACAAATGAATGAAAAATAAACAATAATTGATTATTGAATATCTTTTAATATTAGACATTGATTAATTTGTTTAAATAAAATCGATACAAAATAATTGTTTGCATTAGTCTTCATAAATACTCTCAAAAAGAGTTCTAAGGTATACCACTTCTATTTGACCAATCAATATATCACTTTTTTCATTGTATCATTTCATATCCAATTTTTCAGACAGTTGCACATACAACAAAGTGGTAAAATATTTAAATCTAAAAATAACCTAGACCTTTCACTTATACGGTACTTGTTACATATACATATATGTTCATAATACGTATTTATTGAAACCATGCTACAATTTGCACGAATATAAGTTCAGTATGTAAACATTTTTGTGTCATTCATAAAGGAAATAGTTCGATTAGGAAGCCAAGGTCTTTGTGTGGACAACGTGCATGTCATATTCACCTTCTCTTTTGTTGCATTCGCCTGTCGGCGAAGATAATACCCTGTGGCAATTCACAAGGTCGAACGTTTCCTGATTAGTGAAAACACCCTAAACGTATAAACCCAAAATCAGTTTATGTCTATTTGTAATATATTTTTTATTCTATCTCAATTTTAAGATTTCTTTTATCTTCTGAAATTAATGTACAAATACACCAGATTATTTTTTAACTACTCTTCGAATATTACTAAAAAAAAAATGAAAAATATATGTCATACAACTAATTTTGTACGAAAAGCTCATACGAAAGTATAAAACGAGTTTTATGGATCATAAAGTACAAACACATCATATTTACTACTAAATATATATAAAAAGTATATAAACGAAGCAAACAAGGTTGTGCCACCTAGTTTACTCACATCGTACTATTAGAAATTATATTACACTTTAAATAAGAATCAATACACATATGTTGGTATTTGGTGAATATTGTTATAATTTTATGTGGTTAACGAATTACAATACAAAGAATTGACATTTAAGTAATTATTGTAGAAAGTTCTTTGTTCCAAATATATTAACCTTTCATTGTAAATTTCATCTAAAACTTTGATAAAATATTTATATTTTAATAAAGTTCTATACAAATCACAATATATATATAATATGATTACATATTCATGATTTATACAATACATTAAGACATTTTTACCAAGCATACAATCATCAAATCAAATCTATAACTATATGAACAAAACAAATATTGTATACAAGTTTTTTTAAATATATTTTGCACCTTTCAGATCCTGTCAGTTGCATACAAGGCCATTTTTAGCTGAACAGCGCCCCCGCAGTACATTGCCGTAACAAAAATTATTGCTATTTTCTTTGTTGCGAAATTAGTCATTCTGAACAAAGTTCAAATAAAACTTACTCAAGCAAAAACACACAAGTATATAAGTACAGAGTGAGTTGTATATTTATTCAACTTTTAGTCGGTAATTGTGCATTCTTGTGAATATAAAGTTAAGAAAATACTTGAACCAGATATTACATAAAAATATGAGTTTTCTAAACAGAAATCTATTGAACAAAGAATTTACTCATAAAATATTTATCAGAAATTTATTTTAAAAAACTGAATTTTTGATATGGAATTTATGGAAATTAAGTATACAGTTTGGTGTAATATTCATCAGTATTTCGAAAAATATGTATGTGGATGCGACTAGAAAGTCAATATAAATATTTAATGCATTGTTATACAGTTGCATATTCTCAATTTGCATAGTAAATATACACCAAGGACCACTAGTGGTCACGAGATAACTGACGTATATATATATATATATATATATATATATATATATATATATATATATATATATATATATATATATATAATACATTTCGTATTTCCATCCAACGAAACAGTGCATTTCAAATTATGAAAGAATTGCATCAATTACGTCCATAATAAAATCTAATTAACTGTACAGAAATTATATTAAGAATAAAAATTTTTATAATCAATTTCAGCATTTTTTTATTAACTTTTTACAAATAAATAATTTCCTAATACCATAAAACTGTGATGTTAAGATTAATTTATTTTGAAAAAAAAATTATTTTAAACATATTTAATAAAGAAAAAAATGTTTGAAAAGAAGTTTTTTTCATAATAATAAAAAAATTACAGTGCAAATATGCAAAAGAAAAATAATAAAACTTCCAGATTCTTTTTTAATTCTTCTAAAATTATCCTTATTTTTTTAAAAAAATAAAATCAATTTTCTTGTTGTGCTTTTATTAAATTTTAGATGAAACAATTGTAAAAAATATAATAATTAATACAAAGATTTATTCAATCATTGGAATTGACAATTATTATAAACAGTTCCTTCTTCTGTTAATAATTTTATTCACAGAAATATTTCCGCTTCCGTTATATCGACCTTCATTGTCCTTGTCCACAATTTCATATACATGAAGCATATATTAATTAATTTAAACTAGATTTTCAAATTGATCTAGTTTAATCACCGTGTCTCGTGTTTGTACTTCAAAATAAAATATATACTCCTCATATATATATATAATTGAACGATAAATATCTTTGTAGAAAAACGTAAATTGTTTCACATTACTATATGCAAACCCGCAGGTAATAAAAGTAGCCGTTATTTGTTACTGTTTACATGTTGACCATGTAAATAAGAAAAGAATGCTCAAGGTTCTTCCATTAAGATTAATCAAGAACCTAACACCACACCCATAATGTGGTTCAGTCTAACTGACAGTATTATAGTTAATTATCTTTCTATAAATATAGTTATACACTTATTGTTTGTAAATTTGAAATATTTTCAAAACTTAAAATGTTACATGGAAAATATTTATTAGAAATAAATTTCAAACAATTTTGTTAAAAGATAGTATCAATGTTTTATATATGTATAAAGATTATTTTTTGAAATATCCATTCCAATTTATACTTTGTACAACCCTCGTACGAATGTGTTTAAATATGATAATGAAAAATTAATTCTATGTAGTATATTTTTATTTCGTGTATAAACTCATTTCTGTTATAAAAAATTATAGTTGTCTTCTGATTAAGAATAAACTTTTAGTTCACACCTTCATATATGCAAGGATATTTAAAATACAACAGACCTGAATAAAATATTAATGTTTGACAACCTACATTATACTTGTGTTAATTTCAAACCAGTTCTTGAGCTTGAAATTAGTTATATTTTTATTTTTGTATCGATGAATAATTTACAATACGAAATTATAAAAATATCAAAATTTATAATTTTTTAGTATACAAATTTGGTACTAGTTTAATTGTCAATAAATTTTAAATAAATCGATAATAATTTATTGTTTTTCATTTTTAAAAAAATATTCGTTATTAAAAAATATGTAAATTATGTTAAAAATCTTATTTTTTTATTTTCAACATTTATTCGTTTTTATAAAAATATAAATAAATTGATTGTTCAAAATAAAAGAATATGTTTAATTTAGATTAGTATTTAGTAATAATTTATAAAATTTTCGTACTTTCAGTTTTCTTTTTTTTTAAAAAAAATATATCATTTTATTTAAAATGTAATATTTCTTTAAAATTTTATTTAAAATGTAATTAATTACTTTTCATTGTAAACGAACTCTCTGTTTTTTTTTTGCAATTTACTTTTGATATTAATTTTAATATTTTACAAATTAAATTATAAATATTTTTTGAAGAAATAAATTATTTTTTTAATTCTTAGTTTGAAAAAATCTCACTATTTCTTTAAAACAATAAAATCCTTTTTATTAAACTTTAATCATAAGTTTTATATAAGAAATAAAAAAATATATTCTCTATAAATAACACACAATTTAATTCATAAACTTGTTGAGATTTTGTATTTATTTTATTTGTTCAAATTATAAAACTCTTTAAAATCTTTTATATCAATTTATGGGAACAAATGTGATAAAATTTACAAAATATCATTTTTGTTGTCATTTTTAAATAATATAAAATTTAATTTATGAGCCAGTAAAGATTTTATTGAAGGACATTTTGCTTTGAACCCAAGTTTGATCTATATAACTCTTTCAAATCATTTTCGAAATGAATACATGAAACCAGTTTATAAAAAAAAAACAAGCTGACATTTGCCTCATATCATTAGTAATATAATTTGACTTTATATAAATCATTGAAATGGTTTTAATAGTTTTTCGATTACAATTCAAAACAAGGTGATATATGATACTTTTATAACGAAATAAATTTACTGTTATAAAATTATAATTTTCTATAACAACAATTATGAGATATGAAGATATTTTTCTGTAATAATATATAAATGTCTAGGATAGTGATTTAATTAATAAATTTTTCGATGACAAATAAAACTGTAATTAATTAATACATTATAAAATTATTGATAAAAATTGGTGCTACTCTTTTTAAAAAAATAAGTAACAAATTGATTATTTTTTACTATTTATATTTTTTATAAAATGAATTTATAACGAATTTATATTAGACTTAGTTAAATCGAGAAGTCAACTTGAAAAATGAAATTATGGTTTTTATTCTTTCTCTAATTATTATTATTTTCTATAGAATGAAAAATTTATTAAATATGTGATTAAAAAATAAATATTTTTTAAAAAAACTCGATACTGGTTGATAGAACAGTTAAAAGACTTTCTCGAATCAAATTGTAGCAATTAATCAGACGATCCTCTTACAACAGATACAATAGACTTTTAAACTGTTTGTATTGAATCTTAATTTTCAATCTAAAATTTATAGGTATGATTAAACATTCCACACACAAGATAAAATGAAAACAATTGCTTAACGCTCTGATTGACTTTCCTTCATGTTATGTAATTCAAGTATATGTAAAATATAGAAAGTGTGATAATCAACATTATTTGCACGATTTTTTAATGACAGTGAATACGCACACTAATTCACATAAACATAATTTATATATATATATATATATATATATATATATATATATATATATATATATATATATATGATAGTACCAATGTAATTTAATAAAACATTCTATACAAAAAATCCAAACCAGATCTAATCTAGAATGTAAGGACAAATACAACACATACAATATTATAAAAAAATATCACAATTTTATTCAAATATATACAATACAAACTGTAAAGACTTAAATAGAAACGAAAACAGTGATATATAAAAAAATCTAAGTACTTTTTCAACAGCAGTCAAACATGTTATTTAGATAATGAGTAACGTACGAACAAATTTTCCATAACAGTTTTACCTGAATAAAAAAGCACCTTGAACAGACAGAGAGAAGTGATATTAGAATATGCGGAAGTTGATCTAAATACAACGCCTTTATTAAATATATGCTAATTAGATCATAAAAGAATATGTTAGTCTTTAGGTGAAGAGGTTTTTTTTAAATTCAATTTCATATAGTTTTGGAAATAGAAGTTAAAGAGAGAATAATAAGTTCAAATGGATAGATTTGAAAAATTGAAAGATCAGAAATAGAATACAGACAGATAAGAAATTTGTAAGAGAATAAAATATTGTATAGTAAATAAAAGTTTAGATAGAGAAGAAAGATAGAAAGTAAATTTGAAAAATAAGAAAATATTATAGAGTAAATGTGAAATGTTAGTCACAAAAAGGATTTTCAATGATAGACGAAAATTAATAAATAACCAATTTTATATCGCTGATATTAAAACTACATTCAGATTATAAAAAAATATTTCTTAGTATTATATTTTTTGAAATTAATGCATGAGTCTAAGCAAACTTCTTAATTGAGTCGATGTTATTATTAATTACTCTGGTATTATTTTTTTATATAAGCAACTAACGATTTATTTAGCAATAAATATTTTCTGTACTTAGTTTGAAAGTTTTTTTTAAAAAACAAATTGTACTCTTTCCTCGGCTAGATTTTACGTTTGGCATACATATATATTTCTTAAATAACTGTATTAAGTCTAAAAATAAGTCTTCTTGTATATGACTCGTTCTTTAAATATATCATTGATTTTTTATTATAATTATTAAAAGATTTGAGAATAATATATGAAGAAGAAAACAGAAACGATTTATAACAAAAAAAGATTAAAGTACTAAACTAAATGACTTGTTTAACAATAACAACCATTTTTTAGAAACAGCTGTTTGAAGAATAAAAAGATAAAAAAATCAACTAATCTATTTGTCTAATAATCGATTAGTATTGAATAGAATAAGATCCAGTTCCAACATCGAAATTACTTGCTGGATGCCCTCTGAATTGATTAGGATCGATCTGAATTGGAGCAGGACGGTTAAAACTTTGTTGTGGTTGGTAATATTGTCGTTGTTGTGGTTGATTGTAGTATTGGTGTGATTGAGATTGAGATTGTTGTGGTTGGTATTGAGGTTGTGGTTGATATTGTTGGGGTTGGTATTGAGGTTGAGGTTGTGGTTGGTATTGGGGTTGGTATTGAGGTTGAGGTTGGGGTTGTGGTTGGTATTGTTGTTGAGGTTGTTGATAATTATTGTTACGATCTTCGTTGAAGAAACTTTGAAGATTCAAGTTACTTTGTGGTCTGAAAGCTGGTTGTTGTTTGTATGTTGGTTGTTGGCTAACAGTTGGTTGTTGGCTATATGTTGGTTGTTGGTTATATGTCGGTTGTTGTTTGTATGTTGGTCGTTGTTGAACTGGTGCATTATATTCATCGCTACTATAATATACACTAGGATCTTCACGATATTGTCCATCATCTTGTTGACCAGGGGCTAGTGGAGCTGGTTGGTATTTATCATTGTGAAGGGTTGGCGGTGCAACATTGATTCCACTACCAGCTGGTTCGAATCCACGTTTCGATGCACCGTATTCTACTTCACGTACTTTACCAGATTCATCGACATATCCGTATTTACCGAACACTTGGCCATCAGGGTATTTACTTTCGATTTTGAATGATCCATCAGCGGCTTCATAACCGTAACTGTATGAACCATCTTCGTTATGACGATTGATTTGCTTGAGGATCGGTACAGGTGTTGTATGTTGCTGTTGTTGTGCGTTTGCAACAGCCATCAACATGGCAACGGCCACAATCTGAATAGATTTTATATGTGTTATACTTTAAAATTATCGAAATATCGTTTGAAATAACGTTTTTATTACGAAATTATTTTTTTGTATTTTTCTATTTCAAGTTATATTATTTTAAAACCACAAAATTCTCTTCTATTAAAAAATGTTGAAGATAACATTTGAAAAAATGTTTATGTATATTTTTAGAAATTCTTATTTGAATTATGTAACAAAATAATTTAGTTTTGAGTACAGTAAAAAGATTTTGAAAAAATTTTGGAAAATTAAATTTAAAAAAATCATTAATTCAATTTTATTCAATTAAAAAAAATAACAAAATATCTAAATTATTTTTCTATTTATAAAATATATTGGATTATGATTTTATTTAATAAAAATTTGATATAAATAATATTAATAAATATTTTTAATATATCTGATTTTTAAATCATTAAAAAAATGAAAACATAATAAACGAAATAAAGAATTAAATTCAATTTCTGTAATTATTTAACCAATTGTATTATAATTATTTAATTAAATGATTTATAGAAATTAAATTGTTTATTCGAATTAAAACTTTATAATATTAAATTATTTATTTTTTATTTATAATGCAAATAAAATATTAGAAAATTAACTTCATTTAAATTGAATCGATTTTTCTAAAAGAATATCTAATAATCTTTTATGCGTTCATAAATTTTCAAATTTGATTAAAAAACAATTTTAAAAAAATAAATCAAAAAAGATTTTTAATGAATATAAAATGTTATTGAAAACTAATTGACACTTATTATTTATAAACATACTTTATTAAATTCAAATAATTTTGAAAAAAATGTTGTAAAAAATAGAAATTTAAAGCGTTTTTAAAATAAATATTGAAAGTATAATAATTGCTATAATTATTTATTATTAAACTATTGTATTTTTATTAATTTCTAAATTTATTAACTCATTAAAAAAAACTGTGAAAATCTTTTTAAAATTTCATAAAGTTTCAATTTCAATTCTACTGACAAAAAAGAAACCCCAAATAATTGATCTTAAAAAAATAATAATAATTTTTATAAAAAAAATCAGTTAGAAAAAAATTGTTAAAAATCACAGAACCGGAAATAATTCGATTAAACATCTAATTGTATCAATGTTGATCCGCGTATAAACAGAAACACTTTTACTCACCGGAAATATCATGGTGCAGTAGTTCACAATATAATTCTCAAAATATAATAATGAACACTGCTTGGAAGTACATTAAACAGAGTCGCGACAGAACAGTGTGTTATATATAAAAGGCGGTGGTCGTATAACGCCCCTCAACGGCCTCGACGTTTTTACCGCAGGTGCGGGGCGCCGTTCGAATAGAGAAGGTATGCTAACACATCCATTCCATCTATTCATTTTTCATATAAAAATTTCGATGGAAATGCTTTCATATCATAAAAACAAAATTCCATTTACGAATACCGGATATTGATGAGGCTCATTAATATAATTTATTTCGTATCTGATTGTTTATATCGGATGTTAAATGAACTGGACTAACGTATTCTGCTGTTGCATAACTTACGTGCATTTCTAAATGTCAAAAAGTAAGAGTGCTAGTAAAATTATTACATTCTTGCTCGGTTTTAGCAAAATATATTATCAACAAATTGTGGAGTGAATTGATTTCTTTCGTTCTGACCTTAGATTTTTTTGAATTGTAATGTAGTAATATTTTTTTTTGGTTTATGAATAAATAAAAAGGATTTAAATGAAATATTTTTATAACATAAGAAACTGTTTCATTTTTTTCTTATTTTGAAACCGTATGAAGAAATTTACATATAGAAGTGTTTAGGAAACGAACAGAAATTTATTTACAAAATAAAAATGTATACGCAATAATAAATAAAAATATTTTTATGAATGTAGATATTTTTTAAATTTAAACAACTGTTGGTAATTTTTTCTATATATTTTTAGAATACATATTTATTTGAGAAAAAGGAAAAAATGAAAAAAATAAATTAATAAAATATGTCATTAATTGATTAATTTAACAACTTTTTTCAGAGCTTTAAATGCTTATTTTTTTAAATACTTGGTATTAGTGTTTTAAGTGCATTTATTTTCAAGCAGTTTACGCATATGTACATATCCACACCCACTCACCTACCCATATTCACACACACACACACACACACACACATATATATATATATATATATATATATATATATATATATATAATAAGAAATAGAAAATTATAAAAACCTACAATTATTGCATTCTATAATTTTTCCCTTTCATCTTTTACAAAAAATTTAGATTGATCTACGTAGATAGATTATTATTATGAATTGAATTAATCATTTAAGGTAGATTATTTATTCCAAGTAGATGTATTATTATTGTAAGTAATCAATAAATTAAACAATATTTATTAGCTAGATCACTAAATAAATTACACGTAAATAATTCATATATACAAACATGCATTCTACAAGTTCATTAAGTATTGTCTTTACAGTTAACGTTCGAGTAACTTTTAAAATTCTTCATGAAAATGAATTTTTAATGAAATAATCTAGATGTATTGTGGTCATGGCAAATTTCGTAAGAAGATTAACGATTTTAATTATCGTTCATTAAATATTTAATTGAGTTATACTTGTAAAATTAATGTTGATGTTATACAATCCATAACAAATAGTAAAAGTATAAAATATATCTAGTATAAAAATATGATTTAATTTATATGAATTTCTCGAAATATAACTTTATATACTGGTAGATGTTAGTGAATATTTTTAATGAAAATATTTGACAGTATTATTAATTATTATCAATATTTTAAATACTTTTCTATTGGATATAGTTTCTAATATAAATTGAATTCAGAGATGAACAATCATGACTTTAATAAAACTGGATTTCACAAACAATTATAACTTTTATTAAAATATAATTTGGATTCAGGATTTTTTTGAACTATTTTTTTAAAAACTTTAAATTTAAATAGATATCAAATATGTGTTTGAAATATTTATATCCATTTGTTTTACATTTAAATTTATAAAATGAGATCATTTTATTTGTGATATTTAATATAAATTAATTTATTGGTAAATAAAGAAATAATTTGATAATTAAATTTTATATTCTAATTAATTCTATTTTTTAATTGAGGTTTTGACATTTACTTCATCTTATCTATGATAATAAAACAAGATTTTTATTTTTGTGTGAAATAAAAATTGATTAACATATCTTATATCAATTTTTTGAAACTATTTTCTATGAAATATAATTAATTCATTGGCTATTTTATATATTTATTTATTTATATTTATATATATATATATATATATATATATGTATATAGATAAATAACCTTGTTTATATTTGTTTATGCATTTAAATTATTTTGCGTATAACTTTATTATGCAATTTTCAGACTCAAGGATCAAATACAAACAAATACTCTTACTGAACTGTACTTGAAAGTTCGATAAACAAATAACTATGCAAAAAAACTGTCTCATACCTAAACTACGTGTTACAATTGAGATGTGAAAATAATATTTGTGCGTGTTACGCATCACAGAACAAATGGACATATGTGTCTATATGAAACAATTCGAGTAGAAGGAGAGAATAATAACTCATTGAATTATTTCTCACCTTCACTAGTCAATGCCGAAAAACAAGAGCGACAAGTGTTTCGTCCATCAACCTCTTTGTAATATCTTATCATTAGAATAATCACGAACATGTACTCTCCAACAATAGTGCCCGAATCACATATTAATAATATGTGAATTATTATGAAATTTACTTCTCGGATTTAACTTTCTAAATGTCATTTTTTGTGTGACTTGGTATAGTTATTACGCAGAATGAATCATAATTGTATGTAAAAGTACAGTTTCTTCATATGTGTATTTTAAGAAGTGTGATTAATTGTTGTTTAAGTTGTTCCTATTGTTTACAGTAATTATTTGTTGAGTCAATAGAAGAATAATTAAAGTAACAGTTAATTTAAAGAAATTATATATGAATGAAATTATTACATATTATATATATATATATATATATATATATATATATATATAATATGTAAAATATATAAAAGAGTACATCATAAACGAAAAATTTTCCCCAAATTGCCTGGTCAGTTTGGTGAGTATAACTAACTACCAGTGTCTGGTAACATTCAATGACATTTTTGTCTAACAGTGGGGTGATATCAGCTTTGAAAAAAGGAGAAGAAATATATAAAGCTCCGAGAAAAATCAATACAAACTTAAAATATACAAAAATTATTCTAGATGTGGGTAAAATAAAAATACAATATTAAAAAAAACACAAAAAATATACTTATATTATTTAAATAATTATATATAAATATATATGTATGTATATGTGTGCATGGAGTGATTATATTTAATTACATAATTAATCAGTATTATCTACAAAAGAATTCAATGACTAGAACGGATTGTACATGAAATTAGATTTTCCGTTTAGATTTCGCACTTTTTAAATATATGTAGATTTTATTAAATGTATTATTTTAACAAGAGGTCGCACTAAACTGTCAAAAAACAACAAGGCGTCTCCTGAATAGTAACCTTGAAATTTCAAAGGCAAATTTAGACCTCATATTTATTCATATATATATATATATATATATATATATATATATGTATATATATAATTTATGAAAAGTGTCTATGTTCAAAGTTCACTTTCATTACAACGAAAATCAAACAAAACCGGAACTAATTCTTATAACTAATTTTCTTTCCGCATATTTCAGATACTACGATTATTGATACAAATTATAATATCAATTAATCAATGAAAATTTAAATATTTAAAGTTGAATATAGATCAATTTTTATTACGAAATTATTCATGGAACTGAATTTTCAACATACGTAATTATTTTAAAAACAAGTAGTTGTAAATGAATCTATTGTAAGTTTGATATATTATTAAGAACATTTTCTTGAAAAATCTAAGTTCCTAAGTAACATTTTTTCCTGATGACGTGATTAAGGCGTGTCGATTATTATAGCGCCTTGGATGTCGCAACGAAACCGCAAAACAAGGACATTGTATTGTCAGTTTATCATCTCTCTAAGATGATAATTATTTCTAGAGCGGTTCTATCGATGGTACAGTTTCTGGTTTTTGACATTAAAGTTAGACAAGTTTTTTCTCATTCCGCATTATTTTAAATATATATATATATATATATATATATATATATATATATATAAATGTATTTATAATTTGTTTAAAAAAAACAACTTATCTAATGTCAAAATTTGTATCTAGTGTATATCTATTATTTACATATCATAAATAATGTTAATTATATTATATAATATTATACATATTTTATTGTTTTGTATTTTTCTAAAAAAAGAGATAATGAAAAATTTACATTATTATTTAAATTTAATCTTAAATCTTAGTTTTTATAGAGATTTTTTACACACGCATATATATATATATATATATATATATATATATATATATATATATATATAACATATTTGAAAAAATAAAATCAATTCTTTTATCACTTTTATCACAAAATTATTTTTTATTTAAGATCAAGAGAAAATGTAATTACTATATTTCTATAAATGATACAAATTCAATTTTTCATCGAATAAATTTGAGAATTAATCATATGTTTCAATAAAGAACCGCCTTTTTTCTAAACTCATTAAGACATCAAATAAATTTATCAAGACATGTATTGTTTGTAAAGATCAAGGTATTTCTATGTCTAGAACAATTCACAACATTATCAATATTTATTAATAAACGCGTTAATGAATCATATTTGAACAATAGTGGGAGTATGTGATGGTCTTTTCGTGGGATTAAATTCTATGTGTACAATGTTACACATCTAAGTACATAGTTTATGGCAATGAAATATATTATGTATTTATTTTATTGAAATTGTAATTTTATATAGGAAAATTGGAAAATGCGAACGATGTCTAGAGTTTTCTTAACTATATGCTTTTATTTTAATTATTTATCTTTAATTGGAAATTATTTTAATTCTTTGTTTATAAATACAAATAATAATATAATTATTTTTAATAACTGAAGCTTTAAAAAATCATATGAATGTTTTTATTGAACAAAATAGAATTTTTGAAAAAAATAATTTTTTAAAGTACAACTGACATTTTTTCTAAAATAACTATTTACATTTCCAATTACAATCACCTAGTAATTATTAATAACTATGACTTTCTTAAATAATTTAATCGAACAATTAAGTTCGTTTTAAGATAAAAATAACTTTTTTTTAATTGAGTATTATTCAAATTCCAAATTCTAAATAATTACTTTGGAACATATTTATTTTAGATATTTATTCTCATAAAACCTTAAAAAATTATAAAATAAAAATATATAAAATGTATAATGAAATAAAATGAAAGTAATTCAAAGTACTTTTATTATAAAATAAGCTGTTATTTCGCATAGAAATAATGTTACAACTGTGTTTTATACAACTCTTCACACAGTTCTGTATAACAGAAGGTATAAGTTATTGGAAGGAATTATTTATATTATTTCTTACTAACAGCTATTAAAAATAAGATGTATTTACTATTTTCAAAAAATAACAAATATATGAAAATTGTAAGCCGATTCAAAAAACAGTTTTGATAGTTGAGAAAAGAATTTCAAGTTAATATAGTTTGAAATGTGACAAAAATGTAAATTATTTATTAAACAATAAATTGAATTCTTATTGATGTATTTAATATCAAAATAAATACTGCAATTTTAATTTTTCGTTCAATACTAAAATTAATTTTTAAGTAAATATGTTATCGTTTAAATTATATATATATATATATATATATATATATATATATATATCTGTGTGTATTAAAAGTAAGATGTAGATATGAAACGAGAAAGAGTGTATTTGAAAAAAAAATCAAAATTGAGAATCTTCTAATAAAAATAAACTTTCTTAAATGGAAATAGACTAGTTATTTATCAAAAAAAGAATATCATTGATAAGCAATAAAAAATATTGTTTGAGAATCTAGAACTACAAGAGAGCTTTTAAAAAGAGATTCGTTATAAATACATTAGAGCATGAAAAAATTCGCCGATGTGGGATGGAAGAGAAAAATATTAAATTGTTGAAAATGGAAGGTTTTGGAAGACATATTTAGTCAACAGTGGATAGAATGATGCTGATTTAATTTATACGTATAGAGATTTCTTTTTCTTAACGTAAAACTGACTTTCTACATTTATATATGTTTTATATAATAAATGTTTTTGTTTACAGTCGAACAACTGTTCAAATAGACCCAATCTATCAAATCACCCGAGGTGGTAGTCACACAACTATTTATCTTATGGTAAACTTGAACTAGTTACCAATACATAATAGTTATATTATTAATAGTGGGTATTAATTATAAGAAAATAATAGTTAAAATTAATATAGATTGATATCAGGAGCAATAATGTCATACCGGTGTATTAGAAAAACAATATCATGTCAATTATTAGATGATTTTGGGTAGTGACGGATCTCGCAAGGTCGTTTATTAGATTTTTTTTCAGTTACGTTTCGTTAAACTTTCGGTTATGTCGTCGCACATTGTCTGTTTTTCTTTGTGTTGTCGTCGGTATTTTTTATATATTTGAAGGACATTACGTAAGACGTATCGTAATTTAATGTAATGTTTGAGAGAAGAGAGAACGAACAGACTTTCGGTTTATTTAAAATTTGCGATGGACTAGAAATGCAATTGTAAATTCAAAACGTTGTGTTTGATATAATCGAACGAGTACTTTCGTTTGTAGAACTACAGATATTTTCATATTGTTTACATTTTTTTAAAATCAAATCAATGTTTTTTTATATTAGTTGAAAGAGAGTTTTCAATATCCGCATTAGTTGCTTAAAAAGTACATACAAGTCAAAAACAAATAATTATTTTTAAAGTAAGAATTTTGAATGAAATTATAAATACAATAAAATGAAAAACTTTCATATGTATTTGTTTAAAATATATTTTCAGATATTCTAAATTAAATTCATTTGATATGTGACAAAATGGTTTTATTTTAAACAATTTGTGGTATCTATATTTTTAACAATGTTAAAAATCTCGTTTAATATCAATAAATTGTTTTTAAAGCACATTTTAATTTATCTTCATTCATAAAAAATTAATTATACTTTTTCTTTCAATTTTTTTTTATAAAATTCAGTATTAAATTTATGTATTTAAAATATGTATATAATAATTAATCTCATATAATTTAATACATAAAAAATTTAAACTAAAAGAATTTTTAGTAAATAATATAATAAAAAGGAATTTAAGACAGTAATATTTTTGCAAATGACAAAGCATGTTAGTAATTCAAGATGAAAGTCAATGATAATTTTTTAAACAGATTTAGTGAGAATATGTGATTAAAAAAAGAAGGATATTATATAATACAATAACATGTATTGTTTACAGTTATATAAATATTACAAAAATGTTTATTATTTGCTATAAAAAAATATCCTTGATGAAGACGAAAATATATTCCATTCTGTAACATCACCAGCCATTAATCTCAGCCAATACGTTCTCAACATCCAATAAATTGTGAAATATCTGGACAGATTTCGATATAAACGCGAGCATATGAAATCAGCATTGTGTTATGCCATTACACCATTAAGAACTAAATGTAATCTACATTTTCTACGACAGATGATAAATACAGCCTACGTTTGAATATATAAACCTTGAACTTATATATTTATTTCCTTGCAGCTTCATCTATCAAAGTTGTTCTTTTAACCGACTGAACGTACATTGAACCTGAACTTTTCGAACGTAATTATTATTAGATCACGCCATTTCGGATTCGTCATATGTCCTTTTTCCTTAATTTACATTTATGGATTCTTAGTAATGGTATTTACCTAGGTATGAATCACACGATCGATCAACTATAAGATCAACGTTTTGTGTATGCGTGAAATAATTCCTGTTTAATGGATATTAACCGCAAGATCATATTAAAAAATATTTTTACATGTTTGTCATATATTTATTTTTAATAAAAATGATACCGTTGTACTTGTCATCGGAAATTTATAAAACCCTTAATATTGTTATTCATTTATATATTTTTGTACAAAAATATTTTTTATAAATAATATTCAATATTTATTATAGAAAAAATACTACATATATAAACAATATAGATTATGACTAAGAAATATAAAAAAAATATTAGTAAATTTAAGAAAAGAGAATCTGGTAGAAAATTTGATAAATATTTTAGTTCAGCCAGACATGTTCAAAGTGAATACGTGCTTTTCATTAAAAGAAATCTCTCTTCGTTTATCAGAACAACTTCTTAAATGTTTCTAACTGATTAATTTACAACAATTAAATTATACTAAAACGTTTTATCAATCCAAATGTTGTATCAGTAAATGTTATTCAGATCAAGGTATTTGTCAGTATGTGAATAATTCGATCTAAAAAATAAGTATGCGTAATGTGTTTTATTCAGTAGCGAACATGACAAGAAGGTACACAAATATATATATATATATATATATATATATATAAATGGTAAATCAAATGTGTTCAAAGAAAACGAAATATTGTTGCATTGACCTATTTTATCAAGATCTTGTTGAGTAATGTTTAGACGTAATCTTTTCAATAACGACAATAAATGTCGTATAGATAAAAAATAAATTTGAGTAAAAATATGTTGAATGAAAATTATTTTAATTTAAAAAAAATATTAATGGGAGATAAATTGATATTTATAAATTATAAAGTCTTTTAAATAAATTGATTAAAATCAAATTCCAAAAATATGTTGAATAGAAATAATTTTATTATAATATATATTGTTCAAGTGCATGTGAAAGGAAAATAGATTGAAATTAATAAACCATGAGGTTTCGATTAATAAAAATTTAAATAAGTCATAAAAATAATTTTAATATAGATAATAAATAATGATTAAAATTAAATGAATTTAACTTCGTTTTGAGTTCCTTTTATAACTTATTATGATTTTAACACATTTTTGTCCTCATTCTTTAATTTATAAATAAAAATAATTAATAAAATTCAAAATAGAATTATTAACACTTAATGTAAATAAAGTAAAAATCTAAGAATATATAATTAAATGATACAAAAAAATATTTCGTTGAATAAATAAGTCCAATATAAATATTTCTCATTGTATAAGAATGATATTTAAGTACATTTCTTTAATTAATTCATAGTTAATTACATTTTTATTAGTTAAATATTACATTAAAATATTTTAATATATTCATTTATTTGACTTATTCAATTACGTATATTACTTTTTATTTTTTTTTAAAAAAACATTTATAAAAAAATATATGATATAATTTAATAGTTTCAAGGAAATTTTATTTTGTTAAAAATATATGAAATAAAAAATATGTTTTTATTTATTTCACAAATTTCTAATTTAAATTACAAAGATTTTAAATTAACTTTTAAAATTCATTAAAATAAATGGAATTTAGCTATACTGTTTTTTTTTTAAAAAAAAATAGAAATTAATTTTAAAATTCATAATAATATTTTTTAATCCAGTAATAAAAATATTTTCATACAGTCCTGTCTCATTGAACATTGCATCAGTTTTTAGAAAACCACAAGAAATCCAAAAAACACACATTCATAATTATCTGAAAAAAATAACATTCTTTCTTCATAATAAACATTGACCTATATCAAGAAATTGCATCTTCTTTTATAATTAAATCGACACATTTAATGATTCAGTTATGTTAATGAAAGAATTTACAAAGTAACTGTAAAAAAGAAAACACGTTTGAATCATCACAATTGTCCACTTGAAAAAATCACATGCATATACAGATATTATTATCAGGAATTACAGCGTGTTATCTGAGAATTGTCTTTGACATTGGATATCGTCAAAAACAATTTGAAATTATTAAACGTTCGATTTCAATACAAGGTTAATGTTGAATATACCAGTGACTAATTATTTGGTAACGTTCGATAGGTCATTATAAATAAATGATCAGCGCATCAATGTCTTAATAGAACGTCTTAGTATTTATTATAAGCGTAGTTCCATGAATTTCGAGATTATTTGTAGTATACATCATCAGTCACACAGTGTAAATCTTAGTTTCGTTCAATTATGGAGGTAGTCATCGAAGCGATGTAATTTGATAGAGATATTAAAATTGAAGGAAGTTTGTTGTAGATAATGAAGAATAACAAATTAGTTTTTTTTTTTTTAGTTTGAACTACTAGTGTAGAAAATTATGAATGGTTTTAAGACGTAGATTATATTTATTTTTATATAGAGAAGTTGAAAAACTTCTTTTATTCTTAAACATATCTAGAGAAATATAAATATTATTATTTTTATTTTCGATTCATAAATAAATCAAACAAGGAATTAAATTTGAAAATATAATTTTTATGATTTGCATTTTTATCTAATTTTGTGTTCTTATAGTTGATTTCTTTTAAATATATGTTTTATTCAGATTTGATTTTTTTATTATTTTTATTTTTAATTATGTATTAATTTAATTATATTAAAATGAAAATATATCCAAACATTTAATATTATGTTACTTTCTGTTATTTTTTTTAAAAAAAAATCTATAAAATTTCAAACGTTATTTTTTATAAAAATATCTTATAAATAATTTTACATCACAAAAAGTTTCAAAATTATTAAGTTAAATTTATTTAAATCAATTTTATGTCATTAGATTATAATAAATGTTTTATATTCTATTTTGTGGTAATATTTTTTAATTTATAAATTAGTTAAATGTAAAAACCTAATAAAAAGAAATTCTTTTATTTTTGAAATGAATTAACTCAACTAGATCAAATACTTTCAGTGGTGAAAAACATCCAATTAATTTTTATCTTTAAATATTTTCAAATAAAAATGTGAACAGAATGAAACTATCAGTCTAAAGAAAAATCTCAAAACGAAAAAATTAGCTGGAAACATATTTATTGAAAGATATCATATTTTAATTTAAAATAACTGAATGAATGTAACAATTTTTTTTGATTTTTAAATTCATAAGAAATTATCATAGTGTAAATTGGATTTTCGTCCTCATTCTAACATTTCTATTATTTTACTTTGACCTTACAACTCCAAAAACATGCACTTCATCCTACATATTTCAGATACATTTCTGTTATTAAGTAATAAACAAATTTACGAGCTTTTATTCACATTTATTATATAATAAATATTACTACTATCCTAGTAAAATCGAAGGTGTACATGAGTCATACTCTGTTTTACATTTTGCAAATATATAATGTAACAATTCATTCACGTCCTACTTCAGTATCCACTACTAGATACAATCGATACAACACCGAAACAATGACAGAAAAATATGCACGTACGAGTAAATATAGTTCAGTACACATCATTCTTTTTTTATATATTGATGATCGTTAATCACAAAAATGTTTCGCTGACAGCGGTGACATTTATTTTATGATTTTTTTAGTACCTCCTACCTCAACTGATTCCATTTGAAAACGTCGAGACATTTAATATACGCCTTTGGGCTTAACATTTAAGTGATTCAGTAAGATAATCGCTTGTCAAATAAACTACTACGTCGATATGATCTCTATTGTCCATATGTATTATATGTTGATTGACATAAGAACAATATTAGTTTGTTATGTGATTTTTTTTAGAATTAGTTACACATAATAGTGTATAATTACAACATTCGGTTCATTCTTATTCTAAACATATATGTAGAAAGTTTTTTAACTAGTTGGTTTTTATAATGTTTTTACTATATATAGATTTTAAATTATTCTGTATTATTGACATATATATATATATATATATATATATATATATATAGAGAGAGAGAGAGAGAGAGAGAGAGAGAGAGAAATGGATTTCATGAATTAATTTATCATAAGAAAACAATTTGTCTTAAAAAAATAATTCAAATGAAATGTTACAGAATTTAAAACGAAAATATCAGATTATTTATTTATCAGAAAAATTGATTTATATAAATTAAATCTTTCTATTTATTAAGATAAAATTTGAAAGTACAAAGGAAGAACAAATATAAATAATTCAGTAAAATCTTATAATACAATTAAATATGAAAAAAACATAAGAAATAGAAAGGACGATTTACTGAAAAATCAAATAGAAATAAATAAGGGTTTTACATATAAAAATATATAAAACTTTAGATATTTTAATGTAATTAACAGCATTAAAATTTCTTATATATATATATATATTATTTTAAAAAAGAACTAAAAATGCGGATCGAACCAAGGACTTTTTCCAACTGTATAGATATTTTTTCGAAAGATAATCTTAGTCGAAGATACTTAACCTTTATACTAAAATTTTAATGAGATGTGTAATTCTATAACAACAGGATTTAATGTACATTTAAGACGTAGATAAATTTATTCAAACTTCTTTTAAACATTTTAACAGTAATTTATTTAATTGTCAAAACGTAAAACTTCTTTCTGTTGTCGAGAAAACTACTTATGTTGACTACTTTAAGTGAACAATAAATTACATTCAACTACAGGATAATGTAATATATATCATTCCTATTGTACTTGATTTTAAACCCGGATTTTAAATACAACCAAGAAATGAAATATAACATTTTTTTTATGATATTTATAATCAATAATGTTTTTTTTAGTTCAGTTATTAACAATATTTAATTCATAATATATTACTCAATAATGATTTGTAAAAATATTCAGGAATTTAAAAATATTTATTTCATATGAAATTATTTAAACTATTTTTAATAATGAAAATATATATTATTTAATCTATAAATTATATTATTTAAATAATAATTTGATATTATAATTGTAGTTTTATATTCTATTATACAATTAATAAGTAAAATGGAAAAAAAAGTTATTGAAAAATAAATTAGTTGTTAAGAGTAAAAATGTTCAATGATTAATAATCACAGTTTAGTTTTAAATAAAAAAATCTATAGAAATATTTACAAATTAATGGTAATTAGTGAAAAATCTTATCACAATTTTAAATAAAAATATATTTGAAAACTATAATAAGAATTTTATTTAAAATAGTGAAAAGTAAAGTATAAATTCTTTGGTTTGGAATAAAAATTAATCGTAAAATCATTAATCGTTAAACGAATCCGTTTAAAGCTCTGTTTCGTTATAAATCTCGTTCGTGAAACATTTGATCAATCAGACTCTGTCCCGAAATACATTTTTGTATATAATATCGAATCGTTATTTTTCATAGGAAAATCCCACGGTATGAGACGTACAGATGTTCAGTACGATGGCAGAGGGGCGCTAGTTCGGCACCCATCCGAGACAATATAAGTTAAGTGCGCCTTGAGCGGGGGACGAGAGCACGCGTCTCGTGATCAGCTGTGCTAACGCCAACGATCCGTTGCAGTGTGGATCGGGCCTCACGCGCGACAACTGGGGCAACGTATAGCGCACGGCCGTCTTCAAGCACTCGAACTTGAATCGATTATTCATTCGCGATAAAAAATCATAATAAACAAACGATACATAAACATTTTTTTGAAAAAAAACGAACAATAGAGTTTGAATAATAAACACAAAAATTAATCAAATATTTCTTTTCTTTTAAAAAAAAATTATAAAAAAACCGTTACTTAATACCAACTTAAACACAATTCTTGTACGAGATTCGAACACAGGATAAAACCAACAACAATAAATCAATAATATTTTGAAACAGTACAACTGTGTACAATAAATCATACCTTAAATAAAACAGTTAAAATTGTTACAGAACTATTTGAAAGTTGACAATAATTTTTTTTTTACATTCGATCGATATAAAATACAGTTCAAGTTTAACAACTATTACGTTTTAGATTGAACCGAACCGCTATTTTAAAAGAGTATTGAAAGTTTTCGATCGATTTGTATATTGAATTGATATTATATTTTTTCCGTTTTAACTGGTTCATATGAGTCGGGTGTGCGGTACGTGAACGATTTTTTTTATAAAAAAATATTGGTGCTTTACGGAGATCTGCGCCGTGACGTGAGATGATGGCCAGGCAGCAATGTTCGAGGATGCTGTGAGAGGAATATTTTGCTAAAGCTGTTAGAGATGTACTCGATAACGGCTTTCAGATTAATTATTTTTCTGGTAAGTTGTTTCTAACATTTCTTTATAATATAAAAACATATTGAATTTAATCTAAATAACAATTTTCTATTCTATTTGTTCTTTCATATACTATTAAATAACTAACACGTTTAATCAAAGAAAATATTGTAGAAGAATATACTAATTATTAATAAATTTATTAACAAAATAAGTATAAAAATGTAAAGTAATAAATGATATTTTGTATAGTTAAATTTGAAAATTAATTGTGATAAGATTTTTATCAGAAATTTTTAAAAAATATATTAACTTAATTTAAAATATAATTGTAATTTTCCAAAACAATTTCAATAAAAAATAACTGCGTCTGTAAATTTAATTATGCATGATGCATGACGTAATTCACTTTGAATTTTCAAGTTCAAGATTAAGAAAAAATTTTAAAGTATTTAAGTATTCAATAAATTCCATAAATTTGAAATGTATGAATTTCATTAGGTTCAACAATTTGTAAAATTAATTTAAAATTAATGAATGAATATATTAATAGATATTACTAATAGGATATTAACTATAGAGTAAATTAAATGTTAAATAAAATTAATTTTTTAAACTTGCACAGAGATATAGTAAAACAATCCCAAAAATTATAGAACAAATAATAAACAATAAGAATTATATTTTGTATAAAAATAATATGCAAATTTAGCCTTCATATCTTTTCACTTTTAAAATATATTTGTAAAACGTTGAAATGTTTTTTATAAATTTACATATAAAATAATATATATATATTGCATTAAATCCTTAATATATTATTATTATAAATAATACCTAAATAATTATTGCGATCAAAAAAGTAATATTTTAAAAAATTTAAAATTAATTCATTGCGAAAAAATTAACTTATATTTTAATCACGCTCGAGTTTCTAATTTAAATGCATTATACAAGGTCAATAAATTACTCCTCTGTCTATATGTAAATATGAGGATGAAAAATTAAAGACGTTATATATATATATATATTACAAACTTATTAAATTTTATATGTGCCCAAAAAAAAATTGTTGACATTGTCTGAATATTATTTATATGAAAACATATAAGGAAAAAGATTAAAAATTAAAGTAATATATATATTTATATACAATTTATTACAATGAAATTAATTTTTTAACTCACAAAATATTTTTCTTAATGCACTCAATGATTTTTCTATAAAAATGTATAATATAAAAACTAATATGAAAAAAGTGCATAATTAATTTGTTTAATTATTAAGCCAATGCAAGTATATTATCATAAAATAAACAAATATTTACAAAACAAGTTATAGATGAGACAATTCAGTAATTAAATTGTATTTAAAATTAAATAAACACAGAAAAGTAATTAATATTTATATATATTACATGTTTACATACATACATTTATATATATATATATATATATATATATATATATATTACAAACTTATTAAATTTTATATGTGCCCAAAAAAAAATTTTTGACATTGTCTGAATACTATTTCTATGAAAACATTTAAGGAAAAATATTAAAAATTAAAGTAATATATATATTTATATACAATTTATTAAAATGAAATTAATTTTTTACTCAGAAAATATTTTTCTTAATGCACTCAATGATTTTTCTATAAAAATGTATAATATAAAAACTAATACGAAAAAAGTGCATAATTAATATGTTTAATTATTAAGCCAATGCAAGTATATTATCATAAAATAAACAAATATTTACAAAACAAATTATAGATGAGATAATTCAGTAATTAATTTGTATTTAAAATTAAATAAACACAGAAAAGTAATTAATATTTATATATATATATATATATATATATATATATATATATATATATATATATATTACATACATATATATATATATATATATATATATATATATATATATATATATATTACAAACTTATTAAATTTGATATGTGCCAAAAAAATTGTTGACAAATTGTCTGAATATTATTCATATGAGAATATATAAGGAAAAATATTAAAAATAAAAATAACATATATATATATATATTCATATACAATTTATTAAAGTTAAATTAATTTTTCAACTCAGAAAAATATTTTTCTATAAAAATATATAATATAAAAACTAATTATATCATGAAAAAAGTGCATATTTAATTTTTTAAATTATTAAGCCAATGCATGTATATTACTATAAAATAAACAAATATTTACAAAACAAATTATGGAAGAAATAATTCAGTAATTAATTTGTATTTAAAATTAAATATACACAAAAAAGTAATTAATATTTATATATATTACATGTTTACATACATACATACATTTATATATATATATAATTTGCATATTTGAAACACTTTTTATTTTAAGTATGAAATATACTTTATTTGAATATAAACCGAAATATTACCAAAGTACATCCCTCAGAACAAAGGCTTTGTTTTACTGTATAATAAAACATTTATAGAATACATTATAAAATAGTTTTGAAACAGTTCTTGTTATTTCATGGTTGGATGCAATCATCCCCATGTATTAAAAAATAATGAAGACCATACAACATATGGTTTTTACCTGGAAACATTAATAAACAGCTATTTGAGACAGATTTGAAACAAATTAATGTTCCACTAATAATTGAGTAGTATAATCATTTCAATTATATATATATATATATATATATATATATATATATATATATATATATATATATATATATATATATATAAGCGTATCTTGGTAATTTTTTAAAAAAAGACAGTAAATTTAGCTACAAGTTTAAGGGAAATAATGTCATTATTTGAAAGTCATTTTTTTGTGCTGTGTCGAATTTAACTAATTAAGCGGAAGTTTATGTATTTCCGTGTATAATGAAATTTTTATCTCTCTATCTTTATATATATATATATATATATATATATATATATATATATTTCTACATTTTTCATTACTCGTTTAAAAAATTCTCTTTCAGACAATTTATTTTATTATAGAACAGAACACTTCCTTTAAATATAATAAAGAATTTGCAAAATAAAAATTAGTATTGAGTAATTAATTTATTCGGTAATTAAAATTAAATATATATAACTGATTGAACAGATAAAACATACAGTATTTTTTACAGTATTTACTTTATAAAAAAAATGTTATGATTTGATTAATTGATTAATAAAAAGAAAATTTAATATCTTAGGCAATCGATATATATATATAAACAAAAATTATTGCTTAATTAGCTGTACTATTTTTATGCACCAATTTCTTAATTTAAATGTATCATTCAACTAACACAGACAAGAATCTAATTATAACTGCCCTTCACAGTAATCTACTTTCAATATAGACACAGAAAAAAAATAAACATCTTACAAAATCATGTTGAAGAAGATATGTATCCATCAATGTCAGATTCCTGAATTATAAATGAAGAACAAAATACCATTCGTCTGTATCACTCAGTACGAAATTGTTTTAGTCGAATTAAATTGTATATCGCAATTACAATCGCTATTGTCACAACTAAAACATTTCTTTCTTTTTGTATTCATACCGAAATCGTTCTGCAAATACATACTGTGTATAGTATTCCATTATTATTGTCTTTTCATAAAATCTATAAACTATTTACCAATGATGTTAAATCAATGGAACAGTGTAACCATACCGCCTACTTTTCTTTCATTTCATTTTTAAAGTGTCAAGGACATGAGCAAACACTTGCATTTAGACATTCTATAATGGTGATATGTAACTGTCTTAGGATTATTATACGTTTATAATAATGTACGAGTAATATCAAGGTTCTTATATGTAATTGCCATACTTTAACTTAAAAACTAGCTGTTAAGTGTGCAAAAAAGTATTTATTAAATTACCGTACGTAACATAACAATATTGAACGGTGAATGAAGTTTTGTAATCGATTATGCAAAAAGAGATTTATTTATAAACGTGTTTATATTCATATGCATATATTTTTAGAAATGCAATACTAAAAAAATACCATATACTGCTTTGGAGTATTTTTTAGAAATTGAGAACAAATACTATAACTTATTTATTAAGACTGTTATTCATTTCTCATTCAGCAGCTATTATAAAATATTCATTTTTATATAAATCCTCATTTAAATTTTTATCAATCAGTATTTTTTTTTATATGAAGTGAATTCAAGTATATTAAAATGTAATTGTGTTTCATAAAATAAAAAAAAACATTAATTCATTATTAGTTTCATAAATTATTGTTATTCTTTAAAAATTTCATTAGTTATTATTTTTTTTTATTTTCAATCCTTTACTGATTTCCTATAAATGATTTATGTGTATACTAGAATACAGTATTGATTTAAAAATAATAGAAATATCATATAAAAATCTATTATAAATAATAATAACTTTAGATACTATTTTATATTTTTTAAAACATCTGTTTTTATTATAACACCAAAAAATTACATAAATAATAATAACAATAAACACCTGTAGTCACACAATATGTAAATGTGTAGACGATGTTTAAGGATGTTCATAAATAAGTCACAGGAATTACGTTTTGTGGAAATACGACGGTGACGATAAACGATTTTAAATGTTTGTTTTAATTTGTTTGAAGGTCGTTTTTCTGTTCATCGGATTTGTTCGAAAATCTTTTATAATTTGCACTTTAACATTTGTAAAAGAAACCTTTCACACAAAAAAACATACTCACGAATCATCAAACACTTACGGTTCTTCGAGTATTGTTAGTGTTGGTCTTTTTTTGCTAGACTCGAATTCATCACTATTTAAGTTGTTTATGCATATATATATATATATATATATATATATATATATATATATATATATATATATATATATATATTTGTGTCTGGATTTTATCTTTATTATTAAATAAATAAATTATATGATTGCATGCATTTAATTTACTACGTCTTTAGTCTCGTTTGGTATTTGCAGCTAAATATATTTATTTATTCTATCAAAGTAGATAATTACTTTGTTACATTCCTTAAAAATATTTGATGAATAGTTTTTTAATGAGATAATATTACTTTTAATAAAAAATAATATTTTTCAAAACACAAAAGAGTAGTCAGACGTTCACATGAACTTAAATTTATATTCAGATGGAATTTATTTCTCATAATCTATTTTTCAAATTTAAACACAGTATAAATTTGTAAAAATATTGTATTAAAACTACTTTGAGTATTTATAAAGAATATATATATTATGTATGTACGTATGTATATATTACAATATATTTTTATTTCAACAAATAAAGAACTTATAATATATTTAATTATATACTGGTTTTTGAAATTTCCTCTTTACAATATTTCATAAATACAAATAATAAAAATCAAGTATAAAATTAAGTGTTTAATGCAAATTACTGTATCAGTACAATTAACAAAATTGTATGTTTATGTAAATTACGTCTCTGAAATGACAACCTATATTTAATATAAACGAGAAACAAATATTGAGCTTTAATTATACATTCAACTGAAAAATTAACATTGCAACGATTTCATGGTAAACGATTTACAATTATATATAGTTTTATAAACGATTTAAAAATTATACTGACCATTTCTTTATTGTATTATATCAAATGGTTATTTTATGTTAATTTCTTTATTAAACATTGAATATTTATATCTCAACAAATAACCTAAGGCAAAACAGATATCAATCTTTTGTATTTTTTGGTATTATTTGAAATGTCTTTCAATTCGTGAACTATTTTGAATTATTTTCAAATTCTCTTTTTCTAGAATAAAATGATATTTGATTCAATAAACCTTTCGATCTGATTGTTCTAGAAAATTCTTCAGAATTTCATAAAGTTCATTTCAATAATTAATAAACAATACTATTACTTTTTTGTGGTATATTTAATATCAATTATATCACGAGGACACTTCTGTCTTTCAAATGGTAAGTGAAGGGGAGTTTTTGTAAGCTATATCAATAATTAAAAAGTTGCTTATACCACTAACAAAATATGAAATTGTAGATCGACACCAAGCCGGTATTATTTAAATAAATGCATAGTAACAATTTTGTAAAATTTTAATCAGTTACAGAGAATTCATTAATATTTCCATTCAAAAACTGATAAATATATAATTTATAATAATATGTTGATATTATAAAAAATAATGATTGGTTAAGAATATTTTTTTAGTGGAAAATAATATTTTCTAATAGATTTTTTATTTACAAGGTTAGATTTAAATTGAAGAATTGTTGTTTAGAGTATAAGATAATTGACTTAAACAACCTCTCACTAAATCTATTGAAAAAATTAATAAAATCTAAAAGTGTAATTTTATCGTAAAATATTAAATAAATTTAATAAAAAAAGTAGTAGTATTAAACTGTTATATACTAATAAAATAATCACGAATTTCAATGTACTGAGATTTTAATTGAAATATTATAAATTAATTTGCAGATAAGTGAATAAAAATAATTATTTCTGTTTACTCACGACCACATCCTATCACTAACTACAAACTAATTATCTGTTGTTGTAATACAACACTAAATATTTAAATAAACTCTGACTATATTCTATTTTTATAAATTACATTTCTTGCGATTTCTGAAACGTTATAATTCGTCTCAGTTTATAGGTTTGGCATATTTAAATTTCATCTTATGTTTACGTCATTTTATTACGGTATATTGTTCATATATCTTTGATAAATTATAGAAAATTATAATGGTTGATAAAAATACTATTAGTTTAATAATATATACAACAAATTTATACCTTTTTAAACGAACTGTTCACGTAAAAATTGTTTTCGAATGAAATACAATTTTTAATTAATTTCTACGTGGGCGAATATTAACTAATAATTTAAATACTTGATTTCTTGCAAAATTTTATTTCGATTGGTCAAATGTTTAAGAAATATAATATATATAATATTTTTTTTTAATAATGGATGATAAATTGTGAATTTATTTTTATGATTTTTGTATTAGGAACAGTCTTTTAAAATAAAGAAAAAAAATACATGGATTTATATATATATATATATATATATATATATATATATATATATATATGCAATAATTTTTCAAACAAGATTATACATTAAATGTAACATCGGACAAAATATTAATGTCTTCTGTCACAAATGTGACAGTAATATTCACAATCAACAAGCAAATCTTAAGCCGGAACTTGATAAACTGAACACAATCCAACCAAGTCACTAAAGAAATATAAAACTGTCTCTTATGTCAATGAAAATGGCCCGTGGGCGGTATACACTATTGTTTTAAACATATGTATTTATCTGTAACACCTTGTTCAGGATGTCGATGTCAATTCAAACGTTGTTACAGTTCATATGGTTAAGGTCGTTCCAAAGAACATTTTTTCATCGACAATTTTATTTTGTTATCGATATGTAGTCCATTCTTGTTTGTACAAGACGAACGTTCTGGTTAAACATAATTGAATAACGATACAAGGTAATCGAATTAAAGCGTACGTTTATTCTTTGTATCAACTTCACACGACCAGTCGTGAAAACAACGTTTTTTTTTTCTGAAGCAAATACTGAGAACTTTGATTGTTGTGTATATTTTTTCACATGACATTTTGATTTTAGTAGTAAAGGTGATATTGACTGTGTTGCCACATAAGGTAGCCACGAAATAAACCATATAATTGATTATTCACACAAATCTTGAAGTATTTAATTTTTTATACACCTATTAGTGAAATCTTAAAATAAGCACGAAAATAATTTACAACACTTTTTATTTACAAAATATACAGTAAATTTCTAACACCCATTTTGATATATTAATAGAATTTGTGTAACATTATCTATAAAATAATAATGGGAAATTAAAATTTAAAAAATGTTATGATGTATTAATTTTTGTTAAATATATTTTTAATAAATGTATCTATTTTTAATAAATGTACAAGTATTTTTTTCCATTTTAACAACCTAAAATCTCTATTTTAATAACCAAAAAAATCTTTACCTTAACAAATTTATTAGAGTGTTTATATAATTATTTATCAATTAAATAACAAAATTATTTGGAATACTATAAAATATACTAAAAATATTATCTTTATTATCATATCCTTGAAACTGAGTCAATATTTAAAAATGTAGTCAGGAATCGATCGAAATTAAAACACATGCTTCGATCAGGTGAAAAATTTAAATAATTTAAATACTTTACTTGATTGAAAAATGATTTTTAAGTTACTATTTCACTTAAAATGTTGTAACAATTTTTCAATGTTACTCTATGTAAGGTCAACAACAGGGAAAGTAATTATTCAAACCTCAATAAACATATGTATGTTATAATAAAAATTATAATAATTTAAAATTGAACATTTCGTGAGTTTCAATTCAAAATTTAAATCGAATTATGTTCACTTATTATGAATATCATTTTTATCTACAATATTTACAGTTATAAAAGTGTCAATATGTTTCTTTGTTAGTCAATTAGTATTGAGACATGATTTATTTCGAATCACTAAACACAAATAACTAATGTATTTACAAACAATAACTAGTGTATTTACAAACAATAACTAGTGTATTTACAAACAGTACTTATTGATATATATATATATATATATATATATATATATATATATATATATATGTACAAGAAAAAGTATTGTAAATTAGTCACACAAATAGATTCTAGCATGTCCAATTAAAATGAATTATTACTTTTGTATCCGGTTATCGAAAAAACAATTCTAACTTTATTTCGGTATTATATATATATATATATATATATATATATATATATATATATATATATATATATATATATATATATATATGATTAGAAATAATGTCTTAGTTGATAAGCAAACAATAATAACAAATTAATTTATTATTGTTAAATTTTAAAATATTTTAATAAATATTTTGTACAAAATAATTTCGGTTGAGATAATAAGAAGAATGTCACAAGATGACTTACTTTAATAAAAAAAGCTTTAATTACAAAAAAAGAAGACAGAAAATAAAACTGTTTACTGTAAACAACAAGGCTAAATAATATATGCCTAATCATTATTATATTTTATACTAAAGAAGAAATATTACATTTTTAAAAAGGTTATAATTATCTCGAAAAATTCTATTAAAATCTGATTTAGATTTTATTGTGTAGTATAAATCATATTTGAGATTAATGAAAATATATATATATATATATATATATATATATAAATTATATTTATGTATGTTAATATGATATAAAGCAAAATCGTGTCTTCCTGTATTTAATTGGAGAAATAAATCTTTGTCTAATATTAATTTACGTTAATTTAAAACCATTAATTTTTAAATAAACAGAATAATATATTTATAGTTTGAGAACTAGTTTACATGTGAATGTTTAGAAATTTGTAAATAGTTTCATTAAAAAATATATTATTAATTATTTATGTTCCATTAAAAATATTAACTAGTCGTATTCAATTCTATTTTAAAATGTTATTTATTAAAAATAGGTTTAACAATTTATTTCATATGTTTTATTTTCTCATATATATATATATATATATATATATATATATATATATATATATATATATATATAAATTACAATTTAAAAATGAAAACGAACAAAAATTGTGATAAAAATTAAACAAATAAATCTTACTGAAAAAGATCTGAGTTATTAGAAAAATAATAATATAAAAGTTATTATAAAAAGTCTTATTTATATTAAATAAAAATAAAATGAATTTATTTAAAATCATAATATATATATATATATATATATATATATATATATATATATATATATATGAATGAATGTGTGTGTGTTTATACAATATTAAGTAAACATTAAATCAGACAAAAACACATGCACCAAGCGTAAATTTATCATTTTCGTGAGTAAACGGTCAGCTAGACATCAATTCTAAATTTTTAGCAAAAGAAATCTTGTACGACATAATCGTTGTAAATTGTGTAAATTCTACGTGACTCGTGTTATTTTATTTCATTGAAATTTAGTGTAAATTCTATGTTTGTTTTTGAAATATAAAAAATAAAATAAAAACTTAGTATTCTAAAATATCTCACTAAACTGAATATATAATTTTTTATAAAATAATCATTATTAACATATTTTTAAAAATAATTTAAAAACATAATTAACAATTATTATTTAGTTCATGTTATATATTTTAAAAGTATATCAGAATTTTTTGAAATGTTTTAATAAGTACTATATGTTTCATCAAATAAATCTTTACTAATAATTTATATAACTAGAAAAACTAAATTAAACCATATTTTAAAAAATATAAACTTTTTTATATCAAATTTGGTTAAAGTGCATGAAATTTTATTAGATAAATTAGTCTTACATTAACATAATAATTTAATTAAAATTCAATAATTACTTTCTTCTAAGAGTTGACATTTACAAAAAATCCAAAATTATCATGAAACTGAATAAAAAAATATTTTGGTTTGATTGAAAGTCAACACCTTGTTCGATCATTAAACTGGTTTATCTATTAATTAATTAATCATGAAAAAGTTTTTTATGCACATTTGTGGTTAGAATTTATTAAGTATTTAAATATACATTAAAAATTATGCAGTGTGGAAATTGATATCAGTATTTAACTACAGATATGAACTTTTATGCAATATTTTTTACATACATACATACATATATATACATATATATATATATATATATATATATATATATATATTATTTAAAAATTTACTTATATTATAACTATTAACATTGCTTATAAAACAAGGTCAATATATATAATATTTATTCACATGATTGTCAACGTGCTATAAACTTGATTATTTTCAAAAAAATACCACGTTTTCATAATTACTTTCAAATAAAAATCCATTTGTCTCAAAAAAATCTTTTATCAGAAAAATACTAAGATAATTATCATAGATTAGAGACTTTTTTATAAGTAATTCATATTAAAAATATAATTTTTAAATAATATTTATAACAAAAATATGTTTTGTATTAAAAATATTTTAGAGTAAGTTTATAGGTTTTTTTAGTCTAGAGACATATTTTTTAATCATCTAAAAATATAATATGATAATTGTTTATCTTATTACTTGAAGATTTTTATTAATAAATATATGTAATATTAATTGAGTATTTTAAGAATCATTTTTAATTTTTAAAAATGTAAATTAATATTTAATTTTATTTATATTATAAAAAATATTAAAACAGAAATTAATTCATATGGTTATTTAAAAAATATATAGATGTTTATACGTGTATTTTAATTTCTTTTATAAAACAGTAGCACATTGAACATATAAAAATCATAATTATAGTCATGAAAATGAAAAATACCTGAGAATATTAATTCTATGCAAATTGAATTACAATAACCATGAGCTTACGTCTGTTCGTTAATCGATTATAAAGAAAAAAATCCGCTTTAATTAGATTACTAATCCACAATTAATTTTTATTCACTGTGCATACAAACGATATATTTAAATTATTCTCACATATCGAACAATAAAAGACGTAAGAAATAGGCCATAAACATGGAATAGAAACGTCGTCCTTGATTTCAATTAGGTGTGGTCTCTTAAAGTTCATACTGTTGATATTACGACAATGCATTCTACAATGTTCGTCTTTGTATGAAAACAACAAATCTAATTGCATTCAGCTCGAAACATGTAAATCTGAAACGGACTCGTAGGAATTTAATTGCTTTCAATTAGATCTGCCGTGTATGATATTCCGCGAATATATTTTATGTATTTCTCTTGACATTTACATCGATGCATAAGAATTTATCGGTTTTGATTTATTTAAATTATATAACAAGTTACGATTGGTGTTTCGTATAAATATTAATTAGTTTGAAAATGGACTTGGGTGCCTCTAGAATAAACGATTTTATGGTTCGGTTCCAAAAAAGGACATAAACGAGTATTGTTTAAAGAAACATATAAATCATTTATTGGCTTGTAAAATTATTTTTTAATCAATTTTTTCATTTTATCTCAATAGCATATCAGTGTTAAAATTTAATATTGATCTATAAAAAAAATAAAAAATTAAGCAGATTTATTTTTTGCTACTATAATTGATTTAGAAGCAAAATACTATGTATAATATATTTAAAACACGTATATCATTGAACATAATTTTTACATTCAATACTTCAATTCTACATCAATTAATACACTAGTCCGTTGTACATACTTATCAATTTTACGAAACAACATTTTGACAATTCCAATCATGTACAGCTAAGCTGTTGAGTATAAATTAACGTTTTTTTCGTTCTATTGATTTCTAAATTACTTGAAACTTGGTTACGTATAATAACCAATAAAAAAGTAGAGAAAAATCTGAATTGTCATAACAGAGATGTCATCATACGTTTTATTAAAATCTATTCGTGTAGAAAAAATTACTGTATATTGACATAAACTTGACTTGCATGTATGTATGTATGTATATTTACATGGTGAATCTTTTGACAAACGTGCCATTGACATTGAGTGAGGTTCTGTTGATCGTCCGCTTTATTATACTTGGAAACGTTATGAATGTTTATTTTTAAAAAGAAATTACTGTATTTTGCAAATCATTTATTTTCAGAGGGTATTCTTTTCTTTTCATTTACATATTTGTATTATTTTAAGCATTGTTTTATAAATAATAGTACGAGTTATTATGAAGACTTGAAATATTTTTAATTTATTATTTTTGTACTGATGTACATTTCTGGAAAAAATATTTTAAAAATTGCAATCGAATAAAAATGAATCTACGTGTGAAATTCTCCAACTGAATTAATAATTTATAGAATTAATCAAATCGTATTACACATAAACATATTTCTAAGAAGAATATCTCATGTATCCCACGGTCTTTCACATATATGTAAAGCACTCTAATGACGGTTTACTACAAGACGTTGACATCTACTGAAATTTTCCAAGAATAACGTTACTTTTTTCTGTTAAAAATACATATCTTTGTCTTCCTGCAATATTTATCTATTTGCAAGGATATAAACACGTCAAGACACTCGAACGGTAGATAACTAATAAAAATTTATATACGGTAATTAGTATTCTAGTAATGACTTAATTTTATTATTTTCTAAATATTTTTATAACTGTAATTGTGCATGAATATTTTTACTTAATTTTATAATATAAAAGAATTAATAATCAAATACTAATAACATAATCGTTTGTAAAATGTTTATATTATGTTTTCATAGAATTTATTAAAATATTTATAATAAAATTTGGAATTAGTATTTTGTAAATTTTTTAAAATATATTTTTTATCTCAAAAAATAAATGGTAATTTTTAGAAGACATTTTAAAAATATATTTTATTATAGAAAAAGTATGTATGTACATTTTTACATTTAACAATAAAATATATGATAATTTCACTTGATTAACCAATATTATATATATATATATATATATATATATATATATATATATAAAAGATTAAAAATATTTTCATATGAATTCAATATAAAAACATACAAATTTATGTAAATTAATGTAAATTCGATATCATATGCCAAAACTACAAATGTTTATATGTGAAAATCGTGACAAAAATTGAACATAAATTGTTAAGAATGAGATTTGTAGTCTATTAAGTGTTGATTATTAAATAGATTAATATGATAGAAAATATTTTATATAATATCTTTCTAATGAATGAACGAGTAAGTTTTGATATATTATAAAAATAATTTATAACTCTTTGTTTATTTAATATATTTTAAAAAATAATTAAAATTATATTATTTATTTGTAAATAAAAACATTGAATAACATTCATAAAAATACATACAAGAGAACAAAGTAAACAGTAATTGATTATTAAATATTTTTATAGGATTGTAGTTTTGAAATGAGTGATTATTTTATGTTAAAATCAAAAAACGAAGATTACTTAATTAATAATTATTAAATGTTTTAAAAATAGGAGAATGCTTTAGTATTCTCCTATTTTTAAAATTTTTAATTTAAATTTTTAATTCTCCTATTTTTAGTTCCTCAAGAAAAAAATCAGGACTTGTAATGACGAAATTAATAATTAAAAGAGTGACAAGCAGAGTATATATTATATATCAATTTTATTAATTTTAAATGAGGAAACTTATTTTAATTTCATCTTGAAGATGTGAAATTTCGACAGAACTAACCTAATAAAAATTTAAATATCATTCTCAACAAAATGATATTTAAAATGATTCCATTAAATTTCAATTATTTAATAAAAAACTGAATATATATAAAAATTTTAAATTTTAATTCGTCGTATTAAATCTCTATCAAACATAATAACGTCTAGAAAAAAATCTCCTTCTATAATTTAAATAATATTTCAAAGTAAAACTAAAAAATATTTCGCAAACAATCTACAATATGCAAATCATTTCAAGCACTTTACAACAGTGGATAAAACATTCTCAAGTATATAACTGGTTATTAAAAATATTTTATTATAAATAAAATAAATCGAGACGACTTCTGTATTAATATGTAATAATATGCATCAGACACAAACTAATACATTTGCTCTGATACATGTCACTTTTCATTAAAAATAACGGCCATTAAGAACTCTTGAAGACCTTCAGTCTTAAATAACGTTCTAAATTAACCTCAATAAAAATATCTATATATTAACTTACTATTCGCATAAAATCTTAATCAAATTGCAAAAATATATAAATATTTAACACATTTTTTAACTGAAAACGCTTCTGTTTTTATAGAACTTGTAATTTTATGAATGTAAATAATTTTATATTTTATAGTTTTGAATTTGTAAATTATTCTTAATAATTAACATATGTATTACAAGAATATAAATAATAATTTTATATTTTTTAAAAAACGTACAAAATTTTATATACAGTAATGAATAAAATAATTACAGTTTCAAGTTATATATTTTTACGTAATAAAATGTATACTTTACGATATAAGAAATAATTATATATAAATTCCAGTAAATTACATATCCGTATCGAATTTATTCATCACTGAAACTATATTTAAGCAACTGTAAAAAGAAAATATTGCATTCATTAGTGTGTTGCAAGTTTCTTCCTTTATTTATTAAAACAACTCTGCCATCAAATATTCCAATTTTCGAATCACTATCTAAAATAGTCAATTTGTATTTAGATGAAACTAATTAGAATCGAACATTAAAATATTTTATATCATACATCAAGATAAAACGTTTATCTTAATTGTAATAGTTTTAAAACGTAAACGCTAATTATTTCTCTATTACCATTATTTAATTTTTAAAATATACAATTCGCTTGATAAGAGAACTGCATTAAAACGAAAATAACTGAAAAGATAGTTGTTTTCACTTTCATTTCATAACTTTATAAATAACATTAGATAGAAAAAATGTGGTGAAATACATTAACATTAAATACGTACGACAAAAACTTAAATGTATAAATTAAGGCGTTACGTTGAACTATAATTAAAAACCAACGCCTTTCGTGAACTAACTGTGAAAAGTGATCTGGTATGATTTGATTATGTAAATGTATGTATGTATTTACAAGATCGCACACGTTAAATGATCCAGGAAAGATTTGTTTGGTATTACTGAAGGTCAAGCTCGAAGATTCGGCGTATTATAATCGTGTCTATATGTGAATACCAGCAACCATCTTTTTTATTTGTTCCCCGCAACGAATATTTATCAATCATAACCAGGTATTAAATGTAATTTTCTGTATAATGAACATTTTATACCACTCAGATTCGTTTTGAATCCAAATCAAAATTACAATAAGATAATTATGTATCTTACAATCTTTTTAATTATATATCTTTTTTTCTAATCATTAATCTTATGATTGATTTATTTCATCTCTTTCAAATTCCCTATTGTCCACCTTTCTTCTTATATCCTATAATTATTACATCCTGTGTCTTCTAATATTTGTTTATATATATATATATATATATATATATATATATATATATATATATATATATAATTTATTGAGAGAGATTTGACAATCGCAATATCATATTAAATAGTTTTAATTTAATTTGGATCAAATCACAAAAAAATACCAAACAAAAACCATATTTACGCTTTCTTGAAAACATTCCATTTTTAAAATCACACGCCGGACAAATGTTTTTATCGAACTTTAATAATATAATTAAACAATATTTAATGCACCGTGAAATTTAATTTACTATAAATCAGTCATCGGAAAAAATATCGCCTAAATTTTAAATTAGTTGATGATAATATATTCAAGGACAAATTTTAATTTAGATCGAATATTATAATAATGTTTTAATATTTATCTTATTTGCGTCATACGAATATTTTTCAATGAATATTAATTACATGTACGAATTGTATTCTTCTAATATAAAGAGGATCGAGTTTTTTTTATTTTTAATTTACACAAAAATTAGGTGCCTTCATAAAATTACAATATATATATATATATAAGTTTGTTTGTGTGTATAGATTACAATAAAAAAATAATAAATTATAACAATAACAAATTCAAAAGTAAAAAGATATAAATTCGATTTACATATCAAAGAAATCACCTGAGAGACTTGAGTTTTAAATTAAAATATTGATGAAGTTTATTAAGTTAATTGATACTTGGCATAAAGTTAAACGTATATTATTTTTTTATAAGAACAGACATTGAAGTTGTGTCACATTGATTAACATAATTTAGTATTGAAATGTATGTGAATAACAAACAGAATATATGTACATACTTATATATGAGTCATGAAACCAATTATAAATTTGATATATTACATATTATCATCAAGCTCTTGAATTTTATATATATATATATATATATATATATATATATATATATAACATGGCTCAAATGACACTGAAAGATGTAACCTTCAGTCTCAGTTTTTACTTCCTTCAGTCTCATTTGAACCTTTCTGGATGTGATATCTTTATTATTTATTTTATAACTTTCACTGTTTTTATTGTAATTTTATTAAAAATATTTTTCCATTATTGACAAACTATGTAATGATTATCTTTTATTAAAAATTAAAAATTGAAATAAAATAAATGTAATTATTACAAAGAAATTATTTATGGAAAAATCAATTTATTTCAATAATGGTTATTATTTTATTGTATGAAGTTAAATTTTTAAATATTACTTTCTGAAATTTATTATATATATTTTTTAATCATTTTTAAAGAAATAACAATATTATTTAGCATAGTGTGATTATTTATAAACAGAATATGTTATTTTATTGAATTTGGCTATTAATTATAAAATAGTATTTTTGAATGATTTTCAATTATTATAATTTTTCAGAAAAAATTGATAAGTTGTAGTAATTATGAATTAATAATAATGAATTTTGTTAAATATAATCGAAAATCAATTAATATTAACCAATTAGTAAGATAAATGCAAACTTATTAAAAATGTTGTTTTTTCACTCAAAAATAGTGAATTTCAATGGTAAAATCTGACTTAAAATATTTTTAAAGCTTAATTTCAGTCTAATAATTGTTATTTTTTATTAAGAATGTTAAAAATTATCTAAATATAATAAAAATTTATTAAATAATTCGAAAAAAAATTTTTCGATTTTTCATCAAAATTTCCATACTATAGGTCGTGCACATTTTTTCACCAAAAAATCAAAATTGAAAAAATAATATTTTTTCATTATAGAATAGTTGATTATGTAGAAAATAATCGATTTCCATTAAAAATTTCATAATTAATTACAAAACACTAATTTTAAATACATTTAATTGATTTGAAGATTTTTTTAAAAGCTTCAGATTATAAAAAAATTTTTTTTCTATAATAAATTGTTGTCTAAAACTATAAATAAGAATTTTTTTATAAATTATCATTATTTATGGAAAAAATAATCCAAAATTGAAAGTGATAAGTTAATAATTAAGATTAAAATAGGTTGTTAAAAAAATATCACTCATTTACTTAAAAATAGAACTGTGAAAATGAAAAAATGCCTTAAAATATTTCTAAACTCTTTTCTTACTTAAATAACTATTATTTCTATTTGAAAATGTTAAAAATTATCGAAATATAATAAAATTTATTAAATAGCTTAAAAAAATTTTTTTTCAATTTTTCATCAAAATTTCCATACTATAGGTCGTGCACATTTTTTCACCAAAAAATCAAAATTAAAAAAATAATATTTTTTCATTATAGAATAGTTGTTTATGTAGAAAATAATCGATTTCCATTAAAATTTTCATAATTAATTACAAAACACTAATTTTAAATACATTTGATTGATTTTAACATTTTTTTAAAAGCATCACATTATAAAAAAAATTTTTTCTATAATAAATTGTTGTCTAAAACTATAAATAAGAATTTTTTTATAAATTCTCATTATTTATGAAAAAAATAATCCAAAATTAAAACTGATAAATTAATACTTAAGATTAAAATAGGTTGTTAAAAAAATATCACTCATTTACTTAAAAATAGAACTGTGAAAATGAAAAAATGCCTTAAAATATTTCTAAACTCTTTTCTTACTTAAATAACTATTGTTTCTAATTAAGAATGTTAAAAATTATCGAAATATAATAAAATTTTATTAAATAGCTCAAAAAATTTTTTTTCAATTTTTCATCAAAATTTCCATACTATAGGTCGTGCACATTTTTTCACCAAAAAATCAAAATTGAGAAAATAATATTTTTTCATTATAGAATAGTTGATTATGTAGAAAATAATCGATTTCCATTAAAATTTTCATAATTAATTGCAAAATACTAATTTTAAATACATTTGATTGATTTTAACATGTTTTTAAAAGCATCACATTATAAAAAAATTTTTTTCTATAATAAATTGTTATCTAAAACTATAAATAAGAATTTTTTATAAATTCTCATTATTTATGAAAAAAATAATCCAAAATTAAAACGGATAAATTAATAATTAAGATTAAAATAGGTTGTTAAAAAAATATCAATCATTGACTTAAAAATAGAACTGTGAAAATGAAAAAATGCCTTAAAATATTTCTAAACTCTTTTCTTACTTAAATAACTATTGTTTCTAATTGAGAATGTTAAAAATTATCGAAATATAGTAAAATTTTATTAAATAGCTCAAAAAATTTTTTTTTCAATTTTTCATCAAAATTTCCATACTATAGGTCGTGCACATTTTTTCACCAAAAAATCAAAATTGAAAAAATGGTACTTTTTTAATACAGAATGATTAGTTAGGTAATAAATATTCTATTTCTATTAAAAAAAGTATTTTCAATTATAGAAAACTATTTTTAAACAATTTTATACAATTTAGGTGATGAAAAAATTAATGCAAGTGAAAAAAAATGATATTTTTTTAGATATTAAAATATTTTCATTATAAAATATTTATTGTGTTATAAAAAAACGTAAAACATATAAAATAATTTATAATAATAACCGTATTAAAGTATATTTGAAAATATATTTTGTAAATCAAACATCAATTATATTTGAATCATGTCAGTACATAAATCATGTTTTACAAAAAAAATTATAGTACTATATATATATATATATATATATATATATATATATATATATATATATATATATACATATATATGCGTATATATGTATGTATGTACTTGTATATACAATTCATAATCTTTTTAGTTCATTTAATAACTCATTGCAAATCATGTAAGAAATAAATTACACATCCACACCAATTATACATCCATAGATCAAAATGTAATTCTAACCGATAATTGAGCTGAAAATTAATTACAAACCGCACAAAACTGAAAATATACAAATCATTAATGTCATGTTACGGTACGTGTACACGACTACTGGAAATGAGATTATATTGCTCGACTTGTTTCAATATATAGGAAGTCACAACATTGTGTGTGTACCAATTATTTTCGATTTTTAAACATTGCTCCGGCGAGTATTTATTTAACTAGTTTTTTTTAAAAACTTAAATACACCTTATTAACAACAGATAAATCTAAATATATATACTTAAAAGGTACAATAACATTTTTTTTAAACAAAACTAATAATGTTAATCATTATTTACTCGTTATACTTTAATTTTTTTTAATACTTAATTAAAGTAATTGGACTTATTAGTTTCGGATTGTATTATGTCTAATAAGCTAGAAATAATTTTCTATTTATAAAAAAATTTACGTGTTATTCAATTAGAACAATGAATATTAAATATTTCAATTATAGAAAAATTTGATTATTTTTTAATCAATATCATCCTTGAAATTTAATAACTTATTCAATTGAAATATTTGTTTCTTTCACTTTATATATATATATATATATATATATATATATATATATATATATATATATATAGAATGTTCCAAAAATAAGTGAAAGATATAAAAAGATTAATTACAAACATAAATTAAATAAAAAATGATTTCGTAATATTTTTTTCAAAAATGGTTTTGATTTTTTATTATAATCAATTTTAAAATATTAAAATTCAAAACCCATTAAAAACTGAATATTATGCTAAATAAATACATCACAAATATATTCATACTAATTCAATAATAAACATCTACAAAAATATATATACAGATATAAATACTTTCTTAAATTTTTCTTCATTGAAAGTACAAAGCTTAAGTATAGATTATTTTTTTTATTTACATATACTTCAATCCTAAATTATGTTAATCAATGTGGATATATCTGTACTTATAAAAAATATACGTTTAATTTCATATCAAATATCAATTAACTTAATAAATTTCAAAAATAATTCAATTTGAAACTTATATCTTTCAAATTATTTCTTTTATATGTAAATCAATTTTATATCTTCTTATTTTGAGTTTGACTACTTATAATTCATTATTAATTGAATCTTTTCCACTATATTCACTATTCTATGTAGATATTATTGAAGACAATTTTCAAATATAATTTATTCATAAATTAAGTGTAGTATAGGTATAAGATTATTCAAATAAGTATCATATATTTAATAATTAATTTTTAAAAGCACTTAAATCTTTAATAAATGTTTTCTTGTTGCATACACAACACTGATTTAAAAATTACAGATATTATTAATAGACATATTTAATCATATTTAAAATAACAAGAGGCTTTTATACACACGTCGTATAAAAATTAATCATTGTATGGTGGAATAGGCAGTTGAATTCCAGTGAAAGGTGCACATGAAATCAAGTTTAGTGAGTCATCAGGTGCATTATTTGATAATATAGCAGCATAATGTACTGTTTTAACATATCTTTAACATACAATACACTTCAAAGTACTAATGATGATTTATTTGTTATTAAATATACTTCTTCATAAGTTATTATTATGTATTGTGTTGTTTGCATTAAAGATTAAAATTAATGTTGTTAGTTTGATATAAATCCTTGTTAAGTATTTAATAAGTGAGAAATTTAAACACTGTTTAAGATTTTATATATATATATATATAGCATCTGCAAGAAGTAGATGTTGTAATGTCTTTACAGGTATCTGGTTTTTAAGTATCGTATAAAAACCGATTACAAAGGAAAGAATTCGAATCAAATATTTAAAAACTATTTTTAGAACTGAATCGTATAATAATTTATAGATTTTAAATAAATTCAATTTAGAAATATTTAGGGTTTTTGGTCAAAATACTTTTTATAATAAAGAATAGGTTTTTTGAAATACGTTAGTTAATTCGTGATTAAGATATTTGTTAATCTTTTTGTTTGTAAAATAAAATCATCTTCACAGTTGATTTGGTATTATGACTAATTCACTCTTGAACAAAGGAATTAGTTTTAACGCTAGATGATTTTATAATTGTTTAGTAATTATTTATGAATAATTTATTTATAATAAAATCATCTTGTTAAAAAAAATATAAGAAAAGATAACAATAGGAAAAATAAAATAAAGATATTTTTTTATTTTATGTTAAATCTTTTATCATATTTATGAAGCAATTAATTGATTAGTTAATTAAATAAATTATAAAAATTCTGTTAAAATTTGTAAATATTAAACATAATTAAGTAAATTAATAGAAATTTATAATCATCTTTTATTATATTGTTATTACTGTAAGATTGTAATTCCCAATAGTAATTACATGTTAAATTAGTTACATGTTAATGCGTATGTCTATAAATATTTATTAATCATGTCTGCAAAAGAATGGCACCCTTTAACAAATCGTATTATAATAAAAATACATAATACAACTCATCAAGGTCTCTATTATATATTCCTGTTCATATTGTATAATTCAAAAGATCAGTTGTCTTCAACAAAAAAATTAAATGATTCAACTGATTGTCGTTGGAAAAAAACTGGACTAACCGTTGATACAAATAAACGAACGAACGGACGGACGAACGTATCGATCAAAATGCAAAGAAAAGAAACAGGTCGTGAAGGATAAACGTAACCGCTAGGAAAGTCTGCAGAAGCTCATCAAGTTCGAAACGAACTGTGAAGAATATACCAGCTTTGTACTGTTTTCATGTCGAGATTGGTGGCGGCATTGAACGGCCTTCACGGACGGTGACCACAACACATTCTGATCGACGGAGCGTGACGCACAAAAGAACACAGCGTGAGGTATTACGAATCGCGTTTTGTACATTTCAAAAAAATGCATTATTGCCATGTTTGAGGATGGTTTTTTCTATAGTATAGTGAAATTTTTATAAAATACTGCAACCATTAAATATTTATATATATAAAAATTCAGAACAATTGCTATTACAAGCCTATATGAAATTTTTGTCTGTATTTCTTAATTAAATTTTATTTTAAATTTTGATTCCATATTTTATGAAAACATTGATTTCTCAATTGTATATATCATTATTATCTATGGAAACTAACAACTCTCTTTCCTAAAAACCAAAATTGTAAGAAAAACCTTATTAGACTAGTATTGTCAGAGAATCTAAGGAAAAATTTACATTTATTTAACATAAAATGAAAGAAATTTGTTTACGTAGTAAATTATATAAAAAAAGTCAAAAATAAAAAAAGGAAATTAATGAATAATGTAACTTTTTATTACTAACTACAAATTAAATAAACTTTATTTTAAATTCAAGATATTAATTCAATATTTTCTGATTTTTTTTCAAAATACAAAAAATATATGTAAAACAGTCAACATAATAGAGGTAAGTAAAGAATAAATGTGATACTTTATGAAATCTGTTTAGAAAAAAAGTAAAATAATAAAATCATATTTTTCAATAACCATAATCATGTACAATAATAAATACCAAACTTCATTCAAAATTTAATAAATTGGTACATTTTCAAAAATGATAGACAATGTAATTAACTTATAAATAAGTAAAATATTTTATAAAAAATATTTATTTTAATTGCTTTTCACATTGGAATAATTTACTCACTTTTAACAAAGGAATTTCTTACAACACCGCAAGATTTTTTTACAAATTTGTTCCATAATAATTTATTATTTTTTTTGTAAATGTGTATTTCGATGACCAAACTCTTATTTTTGTAATAGTGCTGCATCATTGTGGTTTAAAAGGAAAAAATATAAAATAAATAAATAATAAACTATGGAAGTAGGTGTATGTATTATAAATCTCATTATTTTTAACACATAATTTTAAAGAATATATATATAATTAAAATTTGTATATAAATATAAATAATAATATATAAATTGTATAAAATACTTATTTTATTTAATCTAAATTGATAACAAAATTACAAAAAATTGTATTATTTATAGCTGTTTTTCAGTATTGAAATTCTTGCACGTCACATGCATATTGTTTTTTTCAAAACCGAGAATTAAAAAAATTCGGTTTATTCTCATCAAGATTTATCGTCAAGATTGGTAATTGAATACAAGAAGTATTCTGTATTCTATATAAAAACATTTATGTTATTTCCGTATTAACTGTTTTGAAACGAGTTACTGAGATATTTCTGAAACGATAAAATGTACCTCAGTGTGAATTCTTGTTATACAAGGTATAATAACAATTTTATTTCATTATTTTTTTTATAACAAATATTCCTTAGTTGTTGTTTTTAACATCAAAGATTTATTTATAAGATATAGTATTAAGAACAAATTAAGTACATTTTATTTCATGTTTGGGTTGTATCTTTTCTGGTAATTTTCCACACATTTATATTTCTGAATAATATCGCATATAATTTGATTTTATCAGAAAAATTAACAAAATTTATCTTCGTAACCTTCATATATCATTTGTGTTTTTACAAAATAATAATTTAAAGCTAAAATACAAATTTATTTCCTGTATAAAAAAATAAACAGTCTGTATATATTTTCAGATTATGAAAAGTTTGATTATTTTTATATTTTCTATTGTGGTAGAGTAAAACTATTAATTGTTTATAATTCATCATGAATTTTTTAATTTAATATATGTGTATATAAAAACACGTACAATAAATTACTTCTTTGTGAAATATAATACAATGCAAGGCGTTTGTACATTTATCTCAGATTTTTTCAACGATAGTACAAATGTGTCACTAGAAAAGAATATACAGATTTCTTGAAGTATTACAGGTATATAAATTCTTGTTCGATATTTTTTGTATTTATTTCAATATAAAATTCTTGAACACAAATAAATAAAAACCGTTTTGAAAGTATAAAAAAATAACCCTTTATCTTTGTATTTTCCTAAAATAAAGTTATTTAATATTAATTAAATTTTATTTAACTGCTATATGTTAAGATGCAAATTTATAAATAATATACATTCATTATATCGCAATCTCTTATGATTTTTATTTTTTCAAATATATCCCAAAGCCTTTCAAAGGATTAAATGTGAAAAATTACATATATCTACTTAATACTTGTAAATATTTATAATAAACATTAATATACCAGATATATCTATAATACAAGATGTTAACCTTTTTAGTATTCAAAAGAATCAAAACACAATTTATAAAGTCAATGTGTCGTTACGAAAAAAAATATTTTAACCCCGCATCTCGCCATATATGTATACATGAAATCAATTATGTGTTTTAATATAATACAAAAATTTCATTTTATGAACAATTCAAGTTTATATATATATATATATATATAAATTATGTATAATCTTGAACTGAATTCTTAATTTTTAAAAAATACACTGTATTGTTTGTAAAGTTGTATATATAAAGTGTAGATGATTATCATATAGACAAGATGACGTTATTTAAAATAGATGACCAGTATATTTCAATGTGAATAATTGTACAACTTTTACTTTTATATAGCGTATAGATGGGTCTATAATTAGTCGATTCAAAAATAGCAATTATCTTGATTGATGAGGTTTTGTACTAGTTTTCAGTTAAAAAAGCATGATGATATTTTATTCGATTAATTTTTTCAAGCCATTTACTAATTACTATTATTGTTTTTTTGATACAATCTTGTTTTACGAACAGATTTCAGCATTAAATGGATTTGATAAACATAAATATATATGTGTGTGTGTATGTATTGCAAATTAAAAAGAAAAATATGTGGATTCGTTTTTGTGGATTCATGGATTCATTAAAAGTTTTTTTTACAACAGTAAAATATTATTCTAATTATGTTTTTGTATTGTTATTGTTTCTTTAATTATTATTTTATAATAATTACATTTATATATATATATATATATATATATATATATATATAATCATTAATTACAATCTTTTGTATTCATTAATAAACACTGACATTCTCGATATGAAAAAAATAGTCTGTATATAATACGAAAGAATAATAAAGAATGCATCTACATTTGTGCAATCGACTTCATCTGTGTACCATCGAGGTTCACGGAATCATAAAACCGATTTTCAAGTGATTGTTTTTTAATGAGACGTCAATTTCATGCTTATAACCTTTTTGTATGGTATAAATTCTGACCCACCCATAACGTCCAGTCATTAAGTAGAGAAATCGCCCATGAACCAATCAATATATAAATAGAGTTTGACGTGTTTTAGATCACGAACGCCTCTCGTTTTTTTCATGAAATATTATAAAAAAATATTACATTTCGTTTGTTTCAATTGATCATTGAATTTTCTTGAATTGAAATTGAACGAGTCATCAATTAGAAATATTATTGAGAGTATATTTTTGTATGCAGATAAATTAATTAAAAAAATAAAGATATTTATTGTTTTAATCAAATTAAAGCAATTCAGTAAACAGTAATCTTATTATGTTTATAAAAAATAGTTGTCCCTTGGAAAATTCTATCATTGAAAAATATTCATCTTTAACAATATATTTTATATATTTCATCTTGAAATTCATCAGCATGTAATCAATGAATTTCAGATTGTAAGTCTATAATATAACAGCTAGATAGACATTTAGTTCTTTTCTAACTTTGTGTCATAGATTATAGGTTTAATACCTCAAAACCAGTAATATATACTAGTATACAAGTTATTTGCATCAGTACTTTCAGGCATCATTCGTTATTATTTATTATATTATATTTAACTACTATATAATTTATATTGATGCTATTTTTATGCAAAATCTTTTCAAATATTATTTTATTTAAATCAAAAAATAAGAATAAATAATAATAACAAAATGTTTCTTTATTCTAGTATTTCTTAATTGATAATATTTATAAATTCAACATTTAATATCCATATGAAAGAAGAATTAAAGCACATACTTTTCAAACAACTCCAATCGACTAGTATTGACATTTAAGTAGATGAATTCATTCTATCCGTATGCAACGCGAGCACGACCTTGAATAATAACTTAAACTATACGTATAAAGGTTGCGAAACTAATAAAATAATCGAATAGATAAATTATAATTGAAAAAATCATTCGACTTTTTTCCCATTGCATATTTATACAGTGCAGTCTCAATAGATCATGAATTTTATTATAATCTACGTTTGTTCTATTAACAATTATTTTTAATCACATTCCTTCTTAAATACACATTAATCATTACGTGTAAATATTTTAAGCATTTCGAGTACTAATATTTATTTTAACAAAGTGTTTGTTCTTTTTATAAAATTCGAATCGACTTAAAAACGACAACGAGTAAACTTTTTTAAAGGTAAATTAATATGTATATATACTATTAATATATTTAAAACTAATTATTTTTTTATACAGTCAAAATAGAAATAAAACATCTTTTTAAATATTCAAGGGTAAAGTATTTTCCCAAAGTGACAAATTTATTTTATTTGGAATTATATAGAATGTTGATTTTAGTCAACAAATTTAAACTGTTTTGTAAATAAAAAAGTAATTGTATAGATCATACAACTGGCTAAAAAAGTAGATCATAAATTAATATATTTATAAATATTTCATGTTATAAAAAATCATTTTAAATATTTCTAAACATATGACAGAATTTTAAACGTAATAAATTTTTATTCAAGTACAATTTAAAATTGATCTTAATGATACAATATGTAATTATATTTTTTATTCCAATATTTTTTAAAAAAAAACCTTTACAATTATGTGAAAATGTAATGAAACAAATTATGTAAATGAATTATTTGATATCCATTTTCACGGTATTTAACCATAACTAATTGAATAATACATACGTAGAAAAATCTGCAAGATATTTTTAATTTTTATCAAGTCATGTTCAATATGCTTCAGTGAATTCAGTGCGATTTTACTTAAGTTTGTAAATACAGATTCGTTTAAATGTCATCTTTGTTTCGTTAGATTTGAACAATTATATCTCAGATATATTAATTAACATTTTATATATATATATATATATATAATGTGATTGAATATTGTTCATATATTACAGAATATAAATGATCTGATATTTTATTTAACCACTATCAAGGCTGCAATTTATGATATCAATTATTTTTCACATAATTGTGTACTATTGAAATTTTTTTTATTATACACAAAGTAACAAAACAATATGTTATCAATATATTTGTCATCGTATTTTTATTTTGACATCAATGATTAAGAAAATAACAAGAAATTAATGGATTTTAATATATATATATATATATATATATATATATATATGATTTTTTTTCGTATAAAATACCGTACATTGACATTAATATATGAGAATAAATAAACGTGAATAACTTTGAATATCAGTGTTGGTAACTTCACTTGACCTTTTAATCCAATCACAGAAATTTCAGTGACCAAGAAATCAGATCCAGGATTCACGTTCTTGTTTCTTTGTGTTTTTGAAAAGAATTTATAGTTCGGCGACGGTTCGTCATGCCATTCGAATAATATATTATTTTTAATTCCGTTAATTAATTCCATTCTTTTATTATACATATTTTTTTTGGCAATCTATATAGACATAAAAAACATTTTAATTGTTTATCTTTTAATTAAATTGTTTTTCAGAAAAAATATATAAATAATATTCAATGACTCTCGTGATCTGATTTCGTAACCACTGTGCCACAGAATTTTCGGTATTTTAATCAATTCCAAAACAATATGACCAATCGACCACAATCAGTTTTGTATGACAGATTGAATTATTCCAATCGTTTTGTTTGATGGCATTTTTTATAATACTTCGAAATATTTTGTGAATTTTTAAAAACGCGTAACTTCTAACAGTTAAATTAATAAATACTTCTAATATTTTTCCAATTGTGTTCTGTGTACTAAACAATTAAAAGATATACTGAATGAAACTTGATTAATATACCAATTTCAATTCACATCAATTAAATGATATCAATAAATCATTTGATTCTTTTAAAAAAGAAATATCTATTAATTAACTTTAATGAAAATGAAATATTTATTTAATTAATATATATATATATATATATATATATATATATATATATATATATATGTATATGAATATATACTGAGTAATTTATTAATGTAAAAAAATCTATTCATTTGATAAAATATGTACATATTTATTATACTATAGATAAAGAATTATTTGTACTTTTTTTTAAAAAAAATATACTTGAGTATTCTGTATCATTCTTAAAAAAATCTAAGAATATATAAATATATTATGTATATACATAAGTATATGTTATTCATTACTGAATATGAATTTCAAAGATATAATATCATTTACAATTTTTTTTACTAAAAGCGAGTTCATATTTTATATTATAAATGTAAAACGGAACTAAATGTGCATTCAAAAGCTATTAAATAATGTTATACCGGCGCCAAGAACATATTTAAAGCATATTACATACTAAAGATCCATAAAAATCCAGTAATTCAAGTAGAAGAGATACATATAAACATTTATTTCCAACTGATTATTTATTCAATTCGTTTCCATAATGTAATATAAACATAAATTTAATTGTTTATTATACTTTACTCTCTGGAATCTTACTTGTTTGAAATATGAAATAAATTTTTATTTGAAATAATTTTTCAATTTGTTTATATAAATGAAATTAACTGAAAAATATTATATTTCCATAAATTTTAAATAAATATTTTTTTCTAGATGTTCTCTATTTTTGTAGGTAGTTTTTAGTAAAATTTAATTCAATTTTATAGTTGACTTAGACAATTAAATTATAGTCATTATTTTTACAAGTCAAAATTTTGAAACAGATTTTATTATAAAATTAGTTTATAAAAGTTTGAAGATCATAAAAATGATAATGGGTGATAAATAAAATTAATTCATTAATGTTCCAAGTATAAATATTGATATATTATCCATTAAATTTTCATGTAAGTAACGAATTAAAAAATTAACTATTTAAAAAAGTGTATATAAATAATCAACCTATGTTAATAAAATTCTATACATGTAGTTAATGTATTATTTATATTAATGATTAAAAATTCAAATGAGATGTTTCATTGCAGTTCGATATTTATGTGTGTGTATTTTATAAATGAAAGAGTAGAATTGAAAAACGATAAATATAAATCAAAATAAGATTAAACGTTTGAAAACCAAAAAAAAAATATCTTCAACAAAATAATATACAATTTTTAAGAGCATCGTAAATGTTCTTTTACAAAATAATAATGTAGATGTAACTAGTTTTCAACCAATATCGTACAGTCCTTGTACGCGAATTATACACTGAAGACATCACAACAATTTTTATTCACTAGAAATTCCTGCAAAATTCAAATAACAAGATAATATTTAAACGTCTCGTACGTAGAGAAAAAAATGTTTACAATATTAATTGAAACTGGTATCATATAAATCAGCTCAGTAAGTGAAGTTATTTTAGCGCCACTACGTGACTGGAAACATCATTTTTATTTGCAATTTTAATCTGTGCGATTCGTGCTGTTTATAATGTCCGCCGGCTAAAGAATGCACGCATGGGCAATTTACTCGCATGCACTGGCGAATACTCGTTGTCGTACGACGTGCTTATAATTCACAGGGTGTAATACGTTACTGTCACCATCTGCATTTTATCCGTGATTTACGATGTATTAAATTTAATATTGGACGATTTATCTTTTCGCCACTGGACCAGACGGTGTTTTCTTGACTAGCCGACTGACTTGGTACAAAGTTATATTCGTAATTAATATGATTATTAATATACTTAAGTGCAATTTCGTTCGAATCACTGGACATTATTCAAGATTAGATTCATCTAGGATTCTGAGCTTCGAGTAATTTATTGTAAAATAACTTGTTTAAACACCACGACTCTACACGAATACCTTACATTGCTATTAACATTGGAATGTACATGTAAATGTATATATATATATATATATATATATATATATATATATATATATATATATATTCAGATAAAAATGCTTTTTAATACAATCTCGTTTTATATAAAAACATTTATTAATTAATCTATCTTGTCATAAAGTATTTTTCATATCCAGGTTCGAAATTTTTATTAGCAAAATAAAAATCAAATAATTTAAATTTTAATCGAAGAAGAGAAACAACAAGAAACATAAATAGCCTTATTTTTTATTTTTCTTTAAGTTATAAATTTCATTTAATAGTTTTAACTCAAAACATTCTCCCTTATAAATCTTTACATTTTTTTATGTTATATAAGATTCAATTTGCAACATATTTTTTCAAAACATAATTGTATTTATATCCGTAAATATATACAAATAAATATACGTAAAATAACAAGCTAACATTTCTCAACTTAATTACATTTATAAATTTAAGTAATGTATTATTTACATACAGAAAAAAGTACTGTACAGCATTTATTTACGGAAAAAAGTACATAAACGGATGTGTTTATCACTCCATATGTTACCATTATACAGATATATTTCAACGAGGCGTGACTTCAAAGGTTCACCAGTTGTGCCAGGTCATGGATGTACTTGATGAGACCGGTACGAGAACAATAGACATGTATGGTCGTTTCAAATTATATGCATGAATTATATCTGAATGCAGTTTGTAATTTGTTGACAGCGAAAGTTAGATTTCGTATTGAGATGTGTTCGACACGTACACGTTTTTCATATATGGATCTGATTCTTGTACGAAGAATAGCAATAATAATTTATATCAACGTAGGTATACAGACAATTATTTAGTTTGAATAAAATTATATACAAGGAATAACAAAATTGTCATTTTTTTGTCTAGGGTTTTCCAATAAGAATATCAGAACTTTGATAGCTGGTGACAGCCATGTTTGAATTTTTTTAAGCTCATTTTGATATTTCAACTCAGTATAGTTTGGAAAATTATCATAGAACGTTTAATAGTTCAACAACACTTAGAAATTATAAAAAACTTAAATAGACTTATTGAAATAAAAATTAATGAGTTCATTATTTCACGACATCAATTTTTCACAAAGATCATGTAATTTAACTCCATTGGATTATTTTCTATGGAGTTATGTGAAATCATTTGTGTATACTAATAAACCACAAACAACAGAAGTATTAAAAATAAACATTGAACGTGTAATTCATGAAATTGGATCACAAATGTGTGAAAGAGTGACTAAAAATTAAATTAAATTATTGCACTATGTTAAGCCAAGTCGTGGTGGTCATATAAGTGAAATTGTGTTTCATTATTTCCATTTAAACTTCTAAAGCACTTTCTGGAAACTATTAAATATTTATATAAAATAATGAAAGTATTATTAATAGATAATTTGAAAAAAGAAAATAATTGTCTATAATCTAACCTTTTTTAAAAATATATATTTGTATTTTTTAAAATAAGTACTTAAAGAATTACATGACAATTTTCAATTTATTTAAATTGATTTCATTAAAGACAACATGTTATATTAATAAAACTAACGATTTATTTCATTGTGTTAAAAATTATAACTGAATAAATGGATATCAATTTATACAGTTATTTTTTTTTCAACTCAACACCTCAATCTTATTGATATATCATTGGAAATAACCGTATGATCTATTTTTAGATTCTAACAGAATATCCGTAGCAAGAATCTTTTCACTAGTCATCTTTCAATAGATTTCTTACAAATAAACCTACACTTATTTACATACAATTCATTTCTTAGTAATCAACCGCATAGTAGATTATTCACGGATCTAAAATCGACATCCGTAATATAAAAATCGTAACTTATTCCTTTAATACAAAAACATCTTCATCGATATTAAAAGTAAACATCGTTAATTTGTCGAAACATCCACCGTATCTCGATTCAATATACAGATTGTTCAGGTGAATAATATGTTGTTTATTCAACATGATGTACAATGTGCATCGGTGTGAACCAAGAAATTATTATTCTGTCGCTGATAAACATGAAGATATAAGAAACGTTCACAACTACTTTAAGAAATAAAGAGCGTGGAGTTTTTTTTAATGTCACCTTCAATGACATTGACTTCATTTAGTTTATATCTGTATCAGAAGAATGGTTTCTATGTGAAAATTCACAAGTTCACACAGTAAATTATTATCAACGATTTCACTTATCTGATCTTCATTTATATATATATATATATAAATAATCAGAAAGTATTTTAACATGTTATGAATAAAATAAAACCTTTTTTCAAAATTTTCTCACATGAATCATTCAATAATTTTATTTTTCACACATTTTTAATACATTTTCAAATATATTTATCTCAGTATGAATTGGAATCTTTTTTGATCAAGACAATACATTTATAAACTATTTTTAATGACACAGTCTAGTGGATTTGTTGTCTGATTTTTTATCTGTTATAAATTAAATAATTGAAAAAAATAATACCAAGAAATATTTGTTGAAATAAAATAAATGTAAGGTTATAATAAAAAATAACTGTGTATCCTGATTCTTTTACAAGACATCATAAAGAGAATAATTAAAATATGATACTAAAAACAATTATCATAAAAAAATTAGCACTCATACCTATGATTAATTATTTCACACATCATTAAATTTACGACAACTTTATCTACTCATCACGTCATTACAGAAAACCTGAAATTATTATTTTTTATTTGAGATACACGCCTACAAGTTAAAAACAAATCTTTTAAAATAATCATAATTGCATCGTTGCACATTTCATCGTACATAATATACTGTTCTTTGTGTCTTTATAGACTATTGTAAAAGTCGAATAACATTCACAGCAAATACTATTTAAAGTATTAATTTAATACCGGGTGTTCGGCGCATAAAACCGTATAAAAGATGTCATAAAAATGAAAGCTCGATGATCGTAAAAGATTTTTTTTAGTGGTAATTAAACGGTTGGATGGGGGTCGATGAGGCAGTGCAAGTGTCAAGGACGAACAATGCACCGCTCGTTAAATTCACTGCCCTTGTCTGATGACATCATCGACAAATTTTAGTGAATTTTATGTATAATTTAATGGAATTTTTATATGAGATTAATAATTTATAAGGTTATATATATATATATATATATATATATATATATATATATATATACACAAGTTCAATTAAAAATAAAACCTCGCAGGAAAGTTCTGTTATTGACCCCTCATAGTTGATCATAACTCGAAAAAAAAATCTTTTGCAATAAATTATTACAAAGGTTTCTCCTCAGGCTACAAGATGCATGCAGCATACGAGACTCGGATAATAAATCTAATTTAGTTTCGTACTTGCTATTCGTTAAAAAAATCATATGAATTATTTTAAAATTATAGAGTACGATCGAATATTTTATTATTGATTTTTATCATTTTGATTGATCTGATATTTAGATGTTATATAAATATTATTTATTTCGAAAATAAATATTTGATTATTTGAAGAATGATATACAAGCCCGTATAATTTTCTACATATATATAGTTGTATTTACCATTTTATATAAATTAAACAACTAATTTTTAAACATAAAACATGTATAAGTTATAAAAGCTTTTAAAATCGAAAATACGTCTACAAAGAATACAAGTTTTTATAATGTTTTGCCTAAAAATGGATGACTGAAGTATGTTCTATTAAGGAGGTACACAACGATTATAAACTTGAATAATTCTTGACAATCTTATGAATGTTATTAAAATATCACTTGGGATAAATGTCTGAAGGATTATTTTATATTAGTATTAAGGAATGTTGTTATATACAAATAGTTTTTTTATCAAAACTTCGATACTGCATTCTTATAGTTTATGTTTAATTACATCTTTTTTCCAAATGACACACCTACATAAACTCTATATAATTTATAAGAGAGGATATTTAGAAAAAACTATTGTTTTTATAAAATTCCAATTTTATTATTTCACAAGCTATACCGAAAAAAATATGAAAATACTGAACTAAATAAAATCTTAAAATATTTCATTATAAATCCTTTCTCTTCTTCAGCACATCATTCATATCTTTAATAACAAATATAAAATACTAATTATTCAATTATATAAACTTACATAAAAGACAAACATTTAATTAAAACATATCAAGAAAATTTAATTGAATCAGCACGATTCATTACATGAAAAAATCTCATATACACCTTGTACAAGAAATTAATAATCTATATACTATATTCTTGTAATTAAGTATGAAATTATTTTTACATACAGATTGAATCTCCAAGTGTGACGTAACAATGAATAAATATATTTTTGAAAAATTGCAACAAATTAATAGGTGTAATATGTAAATATGTAATTAAATATTATATCTGGATTATAAGAACAGGTTTTCGTGTACATGGAAAGTGCCACTGGAGAATAAATTAATTTCGTACAGATAAACAACTACAGTAATCATTTTGTGTCAAATTTGTTTAAGAAAATATATATATATATATATATATATATATATATATAAATTATTGACATGCTAATTATTTCATATCATTACATTATTATTTATCAATTAAAAGAAATAAATAATATAAACGAAAAAATCATTTCTATTTTTTAAATAACTTGTTCAAGTGTTGTCTATTTTGTAATATCTATTTTTTAGTCAAAAAGCATACAGTAAATCATCTAATGTTTTTTAAAAAACTGCCACGAACAACAATTTCACAACATGAGTGTTGTCTTTAAAATAAATTAAACAGATTTTAATATAATTAACATAATTACTAATCTACTAATTTAATTCAAATGAGATAAAATAAAATCGTAATTAAAATAGTCAACTCGTGTCAATAACTTAAGACGTTCGATAAAATCTATATATTTGAAAAAATCCGTTTTATAAAAATCAAATTCATTTTACGTACATCCATTCATTCACCTCTATAAATCAGATAACATTTTAACTGTTTATAAATTCCACAATTCACGTCTTGAAACAAAGCTAAACCTTTTATGTGTACATTTAAGTCCGACTGTGAGGTTCGAACTTCTGATTACAACACGAACGTAAGATCGTTCACCTTATTTATTCGAAAAGAATATATCTAATTTGGAATTTTAAATACTTGGATGAATTTTTAAATTTTATAAATTATTTACAAATATGTTAATAATATTTTTTTAAAAAATATATAATAAATTATTTTCAATTTGTAAAATATATTTATTGAATTTCTATTTTAGATAAGTATATTACTTTCAATTTCAAGTTTTGGAATAAAAATTGAGCTTGAAATACAAGAAAGAAATGAGGTCCATTTGGTAACCAAGATGAATCAAAATTATAAATAGTACCTAAGATTAAGTAACTACAAGAAAATAATTTTATTTTGTGACTCTTCATTTTACCATCGACTGATTCGAATAAAGCAATAATTATTTTTTAAAAAGGTTATAATAAAGAATTCGATTAAATAACACCTTACAAAAAATTGAACACGTTTCGAAGCACCGTATCAATTTTATTAAATACCTACACATATGACATAATGTGACATAAATGACCTGTTATTTAACAATTTAGCTGCAAACATCATGAACGTTCGTTAATTGATTTAACACCCATGAGAGATCAATAATAATATAAATATATTTATAACTGACAACATTGTCCGCATCTAAAGAAAGTGACATAATCCATCTGTTGTAGTAGTTACATTTATAAAATACAAAATAACTTTACATTGTTTGAATTGACCATTACAAAAGTAAAAGTGGCTATTGCACCAGTGGTTAAGGAACCTGTTTAAAATTCATAACAATTAAGTAGACCAGTGGAGCATTTCGTTCGTGACTATGCGATTTGAAATATCGACAAATATATATATATATATATATATATATATACTTCTCAACTAGTAGTTTAATCTTGATATACATGCATAGAAATATATCAAAAGATATCAGAAGTTATAATTGAATTTAAAAATGTTTAAAGCAATTATTCGTTTTCATTATCTCTAAATTCAATATTACAATAAAATATACCCTCAATTCGAACAAAATTGTAAAAAATCTTAATCATGTTTATAAATAAAAAAGATTTATATGGACATCTTTTCATAAATTACGTTTAACAAAAAAAACTGAGTTAATAAACTATTTTAAATTCATATTTTTTCAAAAACTAAAAATATTTGTAATCATAAAACTGTTATTAATTAAATCAAATAAATAAAATTTTATATTAAATTTATCAGTGTATATGTTTATTAGTAAATAATAACTTAAACATTTGTCAGCTAATTGTGACTAATGTAGTTATATGAAATATTAGTATTGACAAATATCGATGATTGATATAATCTTTCAAAAAAATTTACCATCAATCATCAATGAATGATGTTGAGTTCAAAGTGTTAATGAAACATGACGTAAATCATAAATTTACTATACACTAACAAATAATCAATTTTACAAGCCATTTTATTAAAATTACATTTTTAACAATAAATATCTTACATATACACATTTATGTACACGTGTCTCTATATCAATTTTTTACATATTTTTATATCTGTATTATCTGTTATGTTGCTGTCTATTAAATTTTTTTTGAATAATGATCGTTGAATTGATTTATATATTTGTCATGTTGACAATATTATATAGAATTATTTTAGTGAAATGTATTGAAATTATCATAAAAAATTGACTCGTAATTAAACACTCGAAATTTAATTAAAATAAAGATAATTTCAAACATAAATACTATTATAAAAAAATAAATATTTCTCTCCTTTTTTCATTTTTTTATTTGATTTTAATTCATTATAATATTCATAAAAATATTTCTTAAATAAACTCCCTTCTTTTTAGACTATACATATTTTTAAAATTGCAATTTTTGCTTTTATATTTTTCTAAATAATTTAAAATATATTTTTTACACAAAATTTGCAATTTTTTTTATATAGGTAATAATAATAATAATATATCTGTTGTTTGTATAATTAAAACAGTTCAAAATTTCAAAATGATCTTAAGTAAATTTTTCTACTTTTTTAATCTGATTTCTAAAATAGGAATTTTCACAAATATGTATTAATAACATATTAAATATAAAATATATATGAATGTATGAAATATATTTTTTAACAAATACTTTATTAAATCCAAGATTAATTATAAACTTTAAATATATTTATATATATATATATATATATATATATATATATATATATATCAATTTTTCAATTAGATGCAACCTTTTTCAGATGAAATAAATTCATGTATTATACACATTTATATATTTTTTAAAAAATATTACTGACATGCAGTTACATCTTTATTATTCATTTCATCTTTTAACATTGTGAGAATTGAATTATTAAATGTAAACGATTTATTAGTGAAATATGACATATTTCATATTCTCAGACTACAATTCATGACACAAAGGTCAACAGTTCATCATTCAGTAATTTTTCTATTACAGATGTTTCTCAACAATAATTTAAAATCCAGACTTTTCACTATTTTTTAATAAAAACTGGTAAGATAATAAGAACATTAAACATATAATCATCGTCTATAAATCTTTACTTGAAATTATACAAATGGATTATTTCAGTCTATTCAAATAACAATTTGATGTCTTAACACAATTGAAAAATCAATCAATATATTTTTACTTTATTGATCTTATAAATTCTTGTAGATTTTAATCATAAAACACTTTTATATAAAATGATTTTTTTTGTTCTGGAATATAAAAAGAAGATATAAAATTTATTCCACAGTTCACTCTCTCTTTTTTATATTCATGTATTTTTATATGTAATGATTTATATTTGTATAAATTACAAAGGAATAATTTCCGTATATATCCCTCCACATCGACAGACGTTACTATAGACATACCATGCAGTTCAAACACAATCGCATACAAGTGACCTATTGACCACAAAGAATGTACGTGTTCTTCGTGCCTAATTACCTCATAAAATGTAAAGTAACAAGTATACGTGATCGATAACATAGCTCACATAGGTCGTTTTCTTATGTTGCAAACTTGCTCAATTAACAATCTGCATTACGAACACTTGTGGACTTTTTGTCTTCATGCGATCGTGAACGAAGATAATATTTATAAGACACTTTTTCACTACACACATGAATACTAAATGTAGGGAGGAAGTGTGAAGGTGACTAAAAAAAATATTTGTATACACGTTTAATATTAATATACGTGTCATGTAAATAATAGAAGAAACTCCTACTCGATGGAATTGATTTGAATATCGGAACGGATTCGATGATAAAATCTAGAGTAAAATAAAAATTGATAGTGAAATATTCAGGCTTGGCTCTTGAAATCGATTTGAATAATTTTTTTTCTTTTAATATTTATATGAATTTAATTATAATCCCTTTTTTAAATATTTATTCAAATTGTTATTGAGTTGTTGTTGTGATTTTTATCTAATGAACAAGGATGTTCAAAAACAACAAATGTAATCAGTTTTATTATTTTAATTAGGAATATCGCAAAAAAAATATAAACATTTCTAGGGGTTAATTTAACAAGAAAAAAATTATCCCTAATTGATTATTTTTATTCAAAAAATTATGAAGCCTAGATTGTTATATTAAGATTATAAAAATGTGATAGTAATATTGGTAAAAAGTGTTTTTCAAAAATAAACTACAACTTTAAATGAACTGAATTTATAAAAGTGAGAGTTGTTGTACGATTGTAGTAAAATAACTCGACGAGGATGGGATTCGAACCCACGCGTGCAGAGCACATTGGATTAGCAGTCCAACGCCTTAACCACTCGGCCACCTCGTCTTTTGTTGGATTATTGGTTGATGTGTTAGACTGCTGATCGACAGTACTTTGTATACTCAAATTCGAATTATTGAGTTTTGTTACCTTTTTCAAAAAAAATATTGAAGTTATAAATTATTTTTAGTAATAAGACAAAAATGCAAATTAAAAAATAACAATCATTTTAAAATATAAAAAATAGTTCAATGATCTTTGAAAAAGTTTTAAAAGTAAACATAAACCTTTAAAAAAATTATTAAGTTCAAAACTATGGTAGAAAATAGGTATCATTTTTTATAAAGTAAATATTTATGTCTTTTATATAATATTAATATAATTAATCTTTCATTTAATCTACATACTTGTTTATTTTATTAGCAGAATATGTAATTTTATTCCTTATTGCATCATTGAACTATTTATTAAATAAATACTGTATAATTATCTTTATTGCCCTTATTTCATTATAATTAAAAAATAGTAAACAAATATATAATAAGAGTTAATATTAATTATTTAAAGAAAATAAGAAACAAAGTTATTCTTTTTGTTGATTATGGAATAATTAGTCAGTTCTTTTTTAATTTGCATTAAAAACTGATCCATTTTAACGTATATGTAAAAAAATCATTAACCAGAATGTTAATAAATAAAATATATAAAATTTATTTGCATAGAGTTTTGTATGCACCAATCTGTTTTTCAATTTGTATTCAATGTCAACTCACATATGGTACTCGTATATAAAAAGTACTTATCACTGTCTACATGAAAATTCAACGAATACTCTAATCGACATACCTATAAAAGCAACAAATCCCTAAAATGGATTTAACAAATCCTGCGTACAAGGTCAATCATTTGCGATTCTATTAATAGCGGAAATCATACCGGTTTGTATCCCACTGTTTCTTAACGCGGTGAATATTCCGCTATATTTATCAACCTACACGTTTTCGATTTCGAAATGTGGTTTTTCAAATAGGTCTGTAGTAATGGTCATTACTATTCATGCTGAATTTTTTTTTCGCTTGTCTTTCAAAGTTAAGATGATTGCATTGCATCGGAGGAATTAATTAAATCTAGTCAAGTTATTATTATACAATCTTTTATGTAGATTGAACCTAATTTCGATATGATTTATTTGCATAAAAATACGATTCATAACCATTTAGACTTGCTTGTTACTTAGTAAAAAGACTTTGTGTTTTTTTCAAAGATGAGCATCTCAGAGGCGTAAAAATTATTTAAAATATTTGTAATAGAAGTGATTGTATGTAAATCAATTTTAATTCGTGATCATCTTATACACTTATGTAATAGAAAATATCAACACAATGTACAATAAGAATGTGCATTATGATTGATTATTTAAGTTTTTTTTAGAATACCATATTTTAAGGTCATTTATAAATAGTTAAAAAATATTATATCCCGTTTGCACACTTGAAATCATACTTAATATCTTTTTCAAAAATTTATAACAATTTAAAAATGTTTATCTCTATATTATCAAACATTTCTTGTATAGCATCTAATGATTTAAAATATAAGAACAGTACACAAATACAAGATTTATTTAATACTAAATCTATATTATATTCTTTATTACGTCTTTAAAATATTTATATTGATAAACAAACTAGTTGATCTTTTAAAAGGAGTGCCAGGAAATACAACAACTGATTACATTTTTTTCGTATGTAATAATATATAATAACTGTTTATTATAAAAATTCATCTATGAAAATTTAAATCAGTATTTTGAATATTTATATAAATATTGTACAGTTATTTTATCGAGCTTTAATGAAATTGAAAAATTTAATTTATAATTTGAAATCAATTTCTATATTAAAATATTTATTTACTTTTTAATAAAGAAATCATTCACAACATAGTTTTTTTAAAAAAATTCAGTAAGCATCTATTAGTTATTTTTTCATAAATTTTAATATAAATCACAAAATATTCAAAACAATATAATATAATTTAAATGTGATAATCTCAACAGTACCAAAATATATATTTAAACAATTAATTTTATTTTAAAAAATAATTTGCGTTGTATAATAAAATTATTTATAGTAATTTTATTAGTAGTACAATTTTGTGTTCAATTCCGCAAAAGCCATAAATTTAAATCAGTAAACAGATTCTTCCTATAAGAAACAACAAAATATAAAAGATTGTTCTTGTCATGACAGAATCTGAACTTAGTATTGTTTGTAAATGAATACCATTTACATTACCATTTTCTCGTGCATACAATAAACGTTTATAATGCGTACATTTCTGTGCGTATGTTTACGGCACTGGTTCAAATGTAATTGTTGAACTTGATACTTGAAACCATGTTTAATTTCTTAACGTACCAGTTTCTTGGTTTCCACACGAATGCCAACAGATTTCATTTATATGTATAGTCATTATTGTACGGTATTTTCGGTATAACAATTCGTATTGTTGTTATGTGAAGAAAGTATTTTAGAAATTTTGGCATTTGAGAATACTGTATTGAATAGAAAATATTTTTAAATTATTTATAGCAACTCTTCTAAAGTTTAAAAGAAGTTAATATAATAATTATAAAATATTTGTTTACTATTAAAAAAAACACATATTTTTTTAAAAAAATATATTAAATTCTTTAATGATTTAATAACGAATAGGATTTATTCAAAACAAATTTTTATATCTGTCTAGTTTTATAGAGAAGAAATAACTTTATTTATAAAAAAAAACTCCTCTATATTTAAAAATGCATAATAATAATATATTATGCTTTATCAATATTTTTTCCATATATAATAAACATGTTTATTCGATTTTCATTTTATTCGTATTGACTTTTCAGTTGTCCGCCCATAACTCTACCTATAAACCAAACGGATCATACTTAAAAAAACATTTTTTTATTCATATCAAACAAGTTTTTCTGACTTAAACTCAACATCTAGAGAATCGTCCATCCATACAAGATATTATTTATATTGACATCTTTGCACAAACTGACTTCCCAATGTTGTTTGCGTAGGACACAATGTGTGGGTTTAAATTTATAATAAAAAAATAAAATACTGAGATTTTTACTTGCACTTCTTACAAATCGAATACTAATTTATAACAACAATGCATTTACATACGATTCCGTGTTTGTTTCATACATGCATTTGTGTTGTTCAAAGAATAATTTCAATAAGTTTACGGTTGTTTCCTTCGATCTCAATTAATTAATGTTTTGATTTTTTTCTTTCTGAATATCTACATTTATGTTTATTTAATTATTATTTTTTAATCGTAATCAGTGATTAATTTAATGGATATGTAAATTCGGTTTAAATACAAGTATATAACCTTATCCATATTTAAATCAAGCAAATGGATATAATCTCCAACAAGTAAAAGAAAAAAATTAAATAAAACTTGAAATGCTACATAAATATTTATTTCAAATGTAAATGATTATTTTAAAAATATATTTACAGACGATTCCTGTTTCTAGCATATAAACTAATTCCATAGCAATTAAAATGTTTTAATTTCCTCTACAGTTTCTCATTTGGTATACACGTTATTATTCTCTGATTTGATTGATATATTATGAATCCAATAATTAGTTTCATTAGTTACATCCGAACAAAAAAGGTAATTAAATATCTAATCTATAAAAATTAGGGGCAGTGGCTATAAAAAATATATAAATATTAAAGTAAAATAGTCAGTTTAATTAAAATTGGTTCATTAATTCATTTCAAGTCTCTATCATTAATCATATTTTCGTTTGACCTTGTTTGTATGTATAATATATTTTATATTTAATCCCAGTTGCTTTTTATTAATTTTTTACGTATATATCTAACTGCATAAGATGAATGTTATAGTTATTTTAATAATATCTTTCTCTTTATATTACATACATTCATACATATATATATATATATATATGAGAATTGTGAGAGAAAGGCATTGAATAGCTGGAGATGGAAAGTTTTGGAAAAGACAATCATCCAGCAATGGACAGGAAAAAGTTAATTATGATGTTATATTTTTTTATTCAGCCTTTAACAATTTATTACTGTATAAAAATATTTTTTCAAAATGCAATTTGTCACGTAAAGTATTTTTTATTGATTTTTTTCTAAATTTATTTAAAATTCATTTGAAGTTCAAATATATATAACGCTGTAAAAGTATTAATTGTTCATAAATAAATTAAAATATAAATCAGTTTTGAGTATTAGAAATTTTAAATTTCTTTGGATTTTTTATACTCTACAATTATTTTATCAATAAAACTCAGCGTAATAAAATATTTAAATTCTTGACAGAAATATTTTCACATGAGAATGTTTTATCTCTAGTGTACCGAGAAGATATAGAAGTTATTCTTATTCATTTATAATTTGAAATAAATTACGTTTACCTCGGATTAAGATATAATGATACATTTTATTATAATTTTATACGGTTAGCAGTTGTCAATGTCTGTAAGAAACACGTATTAATTATTTAAGATTATAGAATGACTTGCAATTAAATGGTATTTTGCATTTTATAATTTTTCATTCCAATCAATTATAATACTATTAACAGGCGGAAAATTAATATCGTGTACACTTAATCCTATTATAAGAACTGAGGACAGGATGTTTCAGTAAAAATATAAAAGTTATATATTGTTAAAAAAAAACATCCTCATCGTATTTCCCTATGAATTTCAAGAAAAATTATCTGATCATGCTTTATACCAAGTTAAAAAAAATATATTGGTGTGAACATTTTCACAATTTATATTTTCTAATAATTTTTAATTTGTAAATTTAATCAGTTTAACTAGTTGAACGTATATATTTCTCACGATATTTATTAATATTTTTATAATGACACTTTCAATGAGTTTTTTTAATAACTAAAAGATTTACTATTACAAACAAATCATTAAAAAATCTAATTTTAAAATAATTTATTACCTATTTCTCTCAACAATTCATTTAGAAACAAGTTTACAATTTTTGATTTTTTCTCGATTGTCTAGCTATATATACATTGATATATTGGAAATTAAATACTTGTACACAACTTTTTTAGGTACCAATTATATCTGTTCAACAATTTTGACATATTTATTGAAAATGATTCATTTTCTTTTGACATAAAACACTATACTAGTAATATAAATTTTCGTACACACCTGTTAATATTTTAATTAGATTTTCTAAAAGGCTACAAGGAAGTATTCCATCGTTTCAAATACATTTTTATAAATATTTTTGTACTAAAATGCAATAAATCGATTATGAAAACAAGTTTGTTTTACTTTAAGGTCAACTGGAATATGATCCACCCATAAATAAATCTTTATATAAATACACTAAGAAAAGATCGTATTAATATGCAAATATGTCGAGTTGGATTTTTTATTTGAAAACTCTTTGAGAAATGTTATAATAATGAAATATGTGTAATATTATGTTTATCTGTGTACAAGAAACCTATTGTGTTTAATTTATAATACAATCTGTATGGTGGAATTGTTACATTTATTGGTTATTTCAATACAATACAATTTTATTTACAATTGTTCGGCGACAACAAATTGTTATGTCTTGTAAAGGTGCAACAAATGTCAATGATAATCAATGAAATACGCATAAAGAGCTTTAATATATGATAAGTATATGTAATTCTATTATTAAAAACAAACATTGGTTTTCTTTTATAAATTTTATACTCTGTTTCGACAGTATTTACATTTATGCTGTATTTTATATCAGCAAGAATATTCGATTTTTCTTGTTTTTTTTAAAAAAAAATCGGAATAAATTAGTAGATATTTACATATTCTATTTTAAAATGTCTTCAAAGAGGACAATTATCATTTTATAATTAAATTGTTAATTTATAAACGTAATAACTAATATTGCTTTTAATTTGAATCACTGGAAAGTTACTTTTTATTCAATAAAAATATTCAAATTTAAATAATAAAATTTTATGAAAGTTAATAATATGAATTAATTTTCTAATGAACTTAAATATTCACCAGGCTTGAAAATTTTCATTAAAATCGATTTATTAATTAAATTTCTTTTTTTATAAATATTTATAAATTTTCTTATTTTTTTTAAAAAAAAATCAATAAGAAATCAGGTCTTGTTAAAAACAACAATGTCTTTCTATATTTTTTAACAAATTAGTAAATATGAAGACCACTTCGTTAAAATACACAACATGTGGTATATCGTATGTGAATTATAATACAATTTACAACAGCATCTAAGCTATTAAATATACGAATGTAATAATTTTTATTTATACATATATGTATTCACACGTATACATACATTTATATATATATATTACAAACATGACATATTAAAAACTGTATACACGTATAAAAAACAGCTCTGTTGTATTATGTTTATGGTTGAAATAAATTGAAATTGAGAAACATTTATGATACTCATATAGCATTTAATGATTTAACTGTAATATAGTACAGGTAAAATTATATATATATATATATATATATATATATATATATATATATATATATATTACATGCATCCCAAATATGATTTATGAAAGATATATGTTCAGAATCTTTTTTAGAATGTTTATCAGCAGTGTTATTAAATTTAAAAATATTTATTGTCTGCAAATTGACAACGACACGAACTTACGTGTAAAAATATATATCTAAATAAAGAATAAAAAATATTTGTAGGTTAGTAGATAATAAATTCTATTCTGATGAATCATTTCAGGAATCATCAAATATTTACATCGAATTTATTTAACTTGAAAATTTAATCGTGTCGAATAAAATTGTATTAATTCATCAAAATTTAATATTTTTATTATTTTAATAATTATTTGTAACTGACTGCATGTTTTTTTAAAAAAATGAAATTACAATTGGCTAATTATATTTTTCTATGTAATAAATAAATTCATATAATAACTAAAGCCAAACTTTTTTATCATAAATTTATTAATACGGAAAGATGATTTATATTTTATATTGTAGTGAGTAAACAACTCGATAAATTTATATTATTCTTATTACACATTAAATTCAATTTTTTCATATTTCGTTTATTGTCCATTGTTAACATTTAACTCGGATTTATGGTACTGTACAACTTTCTCAATTACATAATTTTACTAAATTTTTATACGATTTCAATTTTATTAAGAAATTAAAGACGTCAAAGACAATAAATTCCATTTGACTGTAATTATTTGATTTTATATAATTTTGAAATCTGTAAGCTTACTTTTAATACGAAACCTTTTTCAATAATTCATTTTAATTTATGTATGGATATAGATGTAGTCTTAAATAAATCCAGATAAATAAGTACTTTTATTCAAGTTCATTGCTCGATAATTACAAATTGTTGTCCTGCTAATTGATATGATGAACGTGACGAGCACGTGATTTTTAAAATATATAATAATAATTTCATCATATTAGTAAGAAAAACAATAATAATATGCATTAAATATTAATTGAAAAAAGTACAGACATTCGTATTTTGAAATATTCCATCAATTAAGGTACTGTTTCTACATACGAGTAGTATAATTTAGTACAAAAGAAAATATTTTAATTAATATGATTTTATTTTTATTTATTTACTTTTTTAATATTATATATATATGAAAAAAATGTTAATTAAGAACGATAATCATTTACCTAATTAAATAAATCACTGTTAAAATATATTATTTGAATTTAAAATTCTTATATATTGCATTTTGCAACTAATTAATGCAAATATTTTAAATGTTTTATTACAAAATGTAATAAATTAAAAAAATACAAACTAATTATTAATTAAAAATATTTCATTCTTTAATTTAAAAAATGTATTTGTACCAGATATAAATTGTAAATTTTATTCAACAACTTTAGATTATGTTTTAAATATTTTTCATTGGTTTGAATTAAAATTAAATAGATATTTTTAAATTATTTTTTATTTATATTTAATATGTTTTATGATTTAACTATTTAAACTAATTCAATCTAATAAAATTAAATAACTTGTATTTAATAAAATTATTAATATAATTAAATTATATAAAATTACATCATTTGAATTTCTTCAACATAAATTAAAACTGATTTGTTTCATGAACAAATAAATTTGCAATTTAGATTCTATTACAATCTAACTGCATTATTTTATCCTCATAAATCAATCATCTATGAATTAGTCATCAAATCTATAATATTTTTCTATGAATTGGAACGAGGTAATTGTTCTTTTATTAAAATAATTTATAGTCTTGAAATGAAATAATTTTGAATATAACAAAAAAAAATGAAAATCTTTAATTTATTATAATAACTTTTTTAATAATGATTTTCGTAGAAAATGAACAGTTGTGTTGTGTGTTGCAACTAATTAATTCAAAACATTAACGTATTTTATGTTAGTCATTCAAACTGGTTTCATTTCCTTTTCATTTAAAAAGCTAAACATACTGTCCGTAAAATGTTCACTATAAAAAGTTGTAAATCAGTTCCAGAACTGAATTAATTAATTATGATATTAATTTTAGTGGTTTTCCTTAATTTTTTTATATTTAAAAATATATATTTTTTATTTGGTACATAAAATTCGTACGTATATTTTTAATTTCTGTATTTTATTGATATTTCTTGTTATATTTATTTTAATTATATATATATTACATTTTTATATAATTAAATTATATAATATAATAATAATTTAATTCTGTGATTTATATATTTTTAAATTTTAAGATCCTTGATTATCTCAAAATAATTTGAAAGGAATATTTTATATAAAAGTGTTTAATAATAATTTTTGATTAATGTACATTTAGGTTGCTATGTCATACTTTTTAATTAATTGAATTTATAATATTAACAATTTATTTTTAAATCTGTAATATTACATTTCATTTCTCTGTTGTAAAAGGGCGTGCCTCATTTGAAACTTTCCACAAATATCAATATCTCTTTACTTGATATATATGTATATCATTTCCTTTAAATCTCAAGTCATATATTTAAAACAACAAGAACTGTACTTTGGCAAATCGGATATATTTCCGCCCAAGCATAGACACTTCTTTGCGATGGTGGAAGAATTATTTTTAATCTATATCTTTGTTGAAAAAAATAATATATACACAAAATAACTTTCACTTTCGATAAACACGATCGAAAAGAATGTTTTGTATTTTCTGAAACGTATTGTGCTATAATTAATAATCGAATGAGTGATCCGCCCGTGGCACCTTTCTCTGGGAGTGCAATCGTCTATTTTTCGATGTTTAGCCATCGCCTTCTTCACAACAACAATATTGACATTGCAACATTGGTATGTTAATGTGTTCCAGTGGTGATTGTTTGTACCATTCTACACCAGGTCAATAATGAAACGTCATTGACGATTACGTAATAGAAATAAGTTTATACACTGTTGTCAGTGAAAATTTGATGACCTTAAATGGTATCGTCGAATCAGAAAAGAACTATTTATTTTATTACTGGACTATTTATTTTGTTCTTGTAAAACCAGTGCATCTAATTTTAATTGATTTGTAAACATACATCTATTTAGATAAAAATAATTGGTTAGAAAATCAACTTGCAGCAGTTCTCAAAATATCCTAGATATTTTAATCTTTTCAATATATTTTTTTAAAGAATATTTGATTCAAGAAATATTTTTTTAAAAATTCAAAGAAGAAAACAACCATTCACTGATAATTTATTGAACAGAATAAATAAATATCTCATCAATTAATTATCGTATTCGACCACAAGGATTTGAATAGAAATAATATAAAAAAATATAAAAACCACAAGATAAGAATATACACATAAAATATCTTTATCTGACATTGGCATTTCATTTAAGACAATAGTACGATTTAATTTATTAAACTGAATATCTTATTTGTTGTAATCAATTATAAATGGAGAAGAAGATAAACATACACGATTTTTTTACGATGGAAACATCATATAAGTGACCTTAATTGTCAACCGATTGGTTATAAAATATTCCTCTTAAATATACATTAAATAACAGTGTATTCGAGGAAAATAAAATGAAATCTGCTCGACACCTACAATACTTGTTATACGATTAGTTGTTTTGATATATGTTTTATGTATTCGAGTGGCATTGCATTGATAATATCTCAATATAACATCATTACTGCATTCCATATTACATTACTGGCGCCGTTGTCTTCACAACGGTGAACTACTTCCGGGCCACATGTCTGCATTTTCCCATATTTTTTATACATACATACATATATATATATATATATATATATATATATATATATGTATATTTATCTTTTTATTAATTTATTATCGTATGGTATGCGGTTATGTCAAATACGAAATTGGGTCAGTTGTCACAACTGAAATATATACATATTTCAATATTTAATTTTTATTTTACCTTGGTGAATGTTTCAAGTGAAACTACAGGAAGATATGTTGTAAGTATTGTAGGAAAAAATTTGAAACTTTTTCACAAGTGGCATACATTCAATAGAGTTATTTTTAAAACTATATATTTCTAAGATAAAATTTCGAGAATTTAAAAACAAGATTAAAATATATGACTTTACAAAAAGTTTTCTTTATTTAATAAAAAAACAACACTTTTTATAAAACAAGTATATAATTAGTTATAAAAACTGCTTGTAAACAAAAGGATGTTTAAATAAATATTTTATGTTTAGTAATTAAACAGTCAAAATAATATTCTGTTAAAAAAGTCTATAAAAAGTTTCATTCAATTTTAATTAATATTATATATGACGTGTATATCCGTTCGAAATGAATGAAAAATCTATTTAAACATTTTTTTTGTTCTAAACACTCATTAAAAAAATTAAATATATACTGTATATATTCTATGATAAAAAAGTTATAGTTTTTGATTTATATATGAGTTGTTTTAACCAAATATGTAACCGTTTTTATCTAATATATAATTTATTTTAATTGAAAATAAATTATATATGTTTATATATACTGACACCAATACTATAATTTATTTTTTATTAGAATTAAAAATCGTTTTATAATTTTATTTCACCAAGTGGAAATTTATTGAAAATTATTTAGAAGTTTAAGGTCGTAGTTGTATTAAAATCGTTTACCTTTTTTGGATAACAAGCTATTTAACACATATATCTTACATTATAATTATTCTTTTGTAATATATCAATAATAGTATATGAATTATTCATTTTTTTTAATTCCATTTATTTATTTTCCAGATACTCTCATCGGCGTTACAAGATCGGTTTAGTATGGGCTTCCCAGTTGTACGACAGTCCCGAACCGATCGCGATGATATCATAGCCGGTAAAGATTTCCTATCTGTCGTCTTAAGCAGCTTGAAACGTCAAAAAACCGAACCGACATCGACCTCGTCAACAATCGTTGATGACTTATTGGTTGATAACAGTGAACAATATAAAACGATCGTACGAGATTCACGCAGTAGTTTATACACATTGAACACGACTTACGAAAATTCCGAAAGTGAACTGATATTTGACTCTGATAGTGTAACGATTAGTGTGCCATTAAGTTATCCATCCGACTACTTTTCAACAGAAGCGTCGATTAGTAATGATCCTAGTCTTAATCAAGAAGCTATTAATAATTTCTTACATAACGATTACAAAACAAACGATCAAACAGCAGAATCTTCTTCGGCTATCATATCAGCACTTGTACCGATAAATAACAGAAAAGGGAATAAGAAATGGAAAGACTTAGACATATTCGACAATCATACGACTGAAAATGCAACGAAAGAATTCGAAACTGAAATTATAACGAAAGAAAATATTAAAGAGGACATCAAAAACGACGAAAAATCTATTGAAGATAAACAGATAGAAAGTTTGAACTTTGAATCGCGACGTAATCATTTCACTGTTGAAGAGAGAGAACCGATTACGAATTCAGCACATTCTTCTAGATATCAGTCGAGTTCACATCATGATACTTCACAGAGTTCTATACCGTTTGGAGCTAATCCAGATTATATAGAACAGCAACGAGAGAGGGAAGAGAGGAGAAAACAGGAATTATTACATCCTTATCAAACAGTTATTTACCACGGACCTCCTAGAGAAGGGTCGAGAGCCAGATCTGTATCATATAATTCTATGATACAGAATGTTCATCAGAATCAACCGGAACCGAGATGGGAAACAGCTGAAACTATTGAAAGACCTGGATATATTATAAACACTCCTCATGTAGAAACGAAAACCACTGAAAAGGAAATTGAAGTGATAGAACATAAAGAAGTGAAAAATACGCAAAAACCTGTGCAAAAATCGACTGAAAGTGATGATTTATTTGGAGATTTTCTAGGTAATCGCAAGAATATAAATAAAGATGTAACGAAAACAACAGATACTCCATCCAGTTCACAAACAGTAACACAAACTACGATTAAATCAAGTACTGATTATAATTACGAATATCAGTACCAAGAACAGAACTGGGAAGAACCTGAAAAAGTGTACGGTCAATCTGAGAAAGTAACACATCCGATTTCAAGTACAGCATCGAGTTTAGACGAGGAGAATGGATGGAGTGTACCGGAAAAGAATTACGAAGTTCCTGAAAAAAATTACGAACAGAGCAGTACTCAGAAACAGAATAACTATAGAGTTCCGACGACTTACGGGGTTCCTGAACTGAATTATGAAGTGGATGAAGCTGTGAGTGTTATGACGAATGGTAGAGCTCACGGTGTTCAACCAGTTAGTGTCGAGAAAGATAACGATAACCATAAAGTAGGTTATGTGGTAGAAGGAAGAAATTTCAGAAAGTATCGAGTGGAAGAACGAACATCAGATGGTTTTATTGTCGGTGAATATGGCGTGGTTAGTCACGACGATGGAAGTTTGAGAGGGGTTCGATATGCCGCTGATGGAACCATCAACCCTCGATTAATTTATGACGCTTTGATGAAATTCTTATCACTCTAAAACAATTTCATTTCGAGGCTGAACACGTTTCCATATCAAATCACCATTGTAGAATGTATTGATTCGCTGTTAAGTTTTTTTTCGATTTGACATTGTTCACGTTTCTAGTGTTCCTTTTTTATTTTCGATTGTATTTGTATTAGTTTTCAGTTAGTCCTGTTTGCTCCTATGATGATATAAATGACAAGATATGAATAAACGAATGGAAATATTTCTAAAATTCATATCAGTCATTTAGCATTTCTGTGTGCTTTTTGTCATTGGAGCAACAATAGATTTTAAAGTGAATAATGATTTTTTTTTTTTTGATAATAATATTTGTATCGATTTTTACATGGAGATTTATCGTGTATTGATTTTAAACTTCAAAGACTGATTGTTATGATTTTTATTTCATTTATATTGATGTACGAGTTTCTGTGGATTTTTTGTACTAACATTATTATATATAATAAAAATAATTACTTTTGTCGTATTTATATACATTTATATATATATATATATATATATATATATATATATATATAAATGTACATAATTTATGATACATTAGAAATTGCATACTAATATATTTTTACAATTTGACTTTTCAATCAATGAAGAAATATCAACAATGCCAAATTATTTATTTTATTTACAGTCGACAATAATTTATTTAAAGTTTTTCATAAGATACACAAAGTTAATATATTTCAAAAGATTGTCGACAGATTATTAATTTAATATAACACTTAATTATCTTAAATTAAAAAGAAGTATTTGTGTGGGACGAAAAAACCGTCAATTACATTCCATTATATTCTTCGTTTCAATAAAGAAATACATTTAAAATATTATCTGATAAATTGTCAATGATATATTCATAAATCAACAATTTATTTATTTTTTTTTTGAAAAAAATAAATGATCAGATAATACGACAAAGTATGCACGTATATTCAATGTCACACGTAAAAATAGACGTTTCTGTGTCTTCTTAATAAATGAATCAATTATGTTTTCGTTTACAGGTGCTGAACAAGTTTACATATGACTTATTAAATAATATACGAACTTATTTAAATAAATGAATCGAATACATGTCGCAATAAATATTCTTATAAGAGTTATAATTCCTATTTTCCAATGATAAAAGTCTTTTGTTTGAACAATGATTAATAATTTCGTATATTTTCATAAAATCATCATAAGAATTTCATCGAATCCATTTTTTCATACAATTCCATTAATTGTATTTTGTTGTTTACACGAAATCACGTTGAAAATAAAATAAATGTTTATTATTTGTCTTACATGAAATTATTTATTTCAACGATCAAATCGGAATTGAGATTTTGGATTCGATATCCTAGTAAAATAATTTAACCTAAGAAATAGATCTCAAATTTTAAACAAACTAATTAACTATAACTTTTTTAACAATTTTTTTCTCATTAACTGATTTTCAAATCGTTCTTTTTATCGACTGATGTATATTTACCAAAATTTCAATTCTAATTTAAAAGTAAAATATTATACAAAATTTCTTGATACTATTAGTTTATAACAAATAAATATTCTTAATTTAATTCATTAAATGTCAACAACATTTCAGTTATCATAAATAAAGGAATTAAATAAAAGTTTTATTATATATATATATATATATAAAACATTTATAAAAAAATTGCTTTATATTTCAATCGCTTTTACCTCTTTTTTTTATTACATTACATGTTAATGAAACTCAATCAAAATGTAATTGTGATTCTTCCCTTACAATAAATATACTTATTTATAAAAAGTACATGTTTTTATAGATTAATATTTTACTTACATGGTTACCTAGAAAAATTCAAGACATTCTGAATATTTTGTTCTGTTGCCTTGAAATACTTAATGATATTGCGAGGTATTCTACAATTGTTTCGCAATTAAAATTGAATTAGCTGTTATAAATTGCTAAGTAATTGTTTTCGATGATCAAATTTGTATATATATATATATATATATATATATATATATATATATATATATATTGAATATATTTGATGAATATATTAATTTCAAATTTTTACACTTATTGAACAAAGATATTTTTTCAAATGAATTTATATGCAATACAATAGCCAAATATTTTTATTAATATATTTGCATATTCATTCAAAAAATAATTCTCTATTCTCATTTCAATAGCATTTATACTAAATATTTTAAATATAACATCCTTATAAAAATTTAAAATGAAAATATTTTTGAGTAAATTTTATTTCAAATTAAATATTACTCAATAAAAAACTATATAAAGTGTAGCATATTTTTTTAAGTATATATATATATATATACTTAAGAAATGAATTATCATATCAATTAAATATATTTTCGAAAAGGTAAGTAGAAAAAATAATTATATCTATTAATAGAAATTTGAAATGAACTAAAGTAATTTATCTTTTATTGTTCATCATTCAATCATTGTTTTTTATTTCTAAAAAATGGATTTTGGTATAAAAAAATTATTATATAAGAAGTTATTGAAACAGAATGATTACAAAATGGTCCATGGAAATATTTAAGAACATTAGAAGAGGGTAAATACATTAAAAGTTTTATATATGGAAAATAAATAATTTTAACTGAATTAATTTTTATAATAATTACGTACGAATTAACATACACAATTTTAATTTCTTGTCAATTTGTGATAAACAAATCGTAGACAATGTAACATTTCATCATCGAACTCATTCGACACGTGTTAAAATCGTATCAAACACAAATACAATATATTATTTCTGTATATAATTTCGTTTCTGTTAAATGTGGCATTAAAGAACATGTACAAGTGGAAAATAAACATTTAAATAGTATGTTTATTGAATTAATGAGGTATACGTCGAGTGTCTTATAACAGTAGCGAAGGACATTACATGTAAAGCATGTTACGATTTTTCAAAGACCGATTTTTAACAGTTATCACATTTCGATTGAATGTATTGTCAAGGTTGCACGAACACTTTCAAAGTGTAAAAAGTGTGAATATGTATGTATGTCTGATTGAAACTGGTGTACGTTTTATAAAACTTGTATCGTTTACAAACCATAAAATAACCGAACAAGAAGTAGACGTTTATCAGATGTTGAAAGTTTTACTTACGACACCTTAATTATATTTTATTAATCATACATACATATATATATATATATATATATATACGCATAATTAATAAATATATAAAATTTACAAAACTTTTTAGAAACGTTTGAACTGGAACATTGAACTACTAGCCAATTTATTAAAAGTTCAAATGCAATCTTGTGGTATATGTAATTTATTAGGAAAATAATTAGCTCGGAAAATAAATATACATATATACAAGATTCGATCTTAATAGAGTTGTAAACTTACTTAATAAAAAATGATAATGGGTAATAATTAACTGCGTTGTGGTAATAAAACAGATCAGTTTAAAATTATTGTTCAACTCAGTTATAATAATGCAATAAAAATACGTATATCACAGTTGGAATTTTTAAAATCTTACACATTTATTTTACTAGATAAGTTCTACATTTTTTTATTATATTGAAAGAAATATATTTTTTCAACGAATAATATATTAACATGTTTATGATAAAATAAATTGAATGATATAAGAAAAATTGATTATATATAAATATATATTAGAAAATTAAATGAATGCATTTGTATGTTCAATTTCTTATAACTGAAATCAAGAATAAGTCACGTTGAAATTTCAGATAATAAATGATAAGTGATTTCAAGAAATATACCAAGTTCTAGGATAAAAAATGCATATATAATACTCGTATATAACACGTGAAATGTCAACAGTTTCCTTATTCCTCATTCTTTTAATATGAATAATAGTTAAATGAAATATGTATATTTTTAATAACAATTCAAATTTAACAATGAGTATTTATTATAAGAACTAAACCTTTATCTACTGAAAATATTTAATTTTGAAATGATTTTTCTAACATGAAAAAATATTTTTATTAATAATATATAAATATTATTCAAAAAAATATTGGTTTTTTTACAAAATGAAATAAAGAAAATAAAAAATTAAATACTTATTCCAACTGAAACGTAAGATGTAATAATGCTATTAGTTTTTAATTGCTTTGACAATTAAAAATATACATTTATCTATAAACTTATTTTTCTTTTATTTATTTTAATTTTTGAATAAGTAATATGCTTTATTATTTTTGTATATTACTTGTTCTAAGAAACTGTTACTATTTTTAAAATTATAAATATTTATTTCTATGTTAATCTATGACTAATACTCGTAAATGTGTATTTTATTAATATTTTTTGTAGTTCTTGAATATAAATTGCTATTCTCAATTAATAACAATATATAATTCGAAAAAATCTCGTGGTAACAGGTACAAGTTTAAATTTCAATACGACACGTTTTTGAATATATTAAAACTATTCTATTATGTATTCACTTATATAATATATTCTTTTTGAACAAAAATATATAAAAAAAGTATTATCATATTGCTAATCTTATACTAAATCGTATATTGTTGTTAATAAAAGGAAACAAGTACCGCCATGACGCACCATAAAAAAATTAATATACTATACGAATAATTGTTCCAATCAAATGCAAAAATGTGCATTGCGAATCGAATTGTTTAAAACCGATTCACTTCTTCCTGGTTACAATCTGTGTATAAATTAATTCTTTCGCCGCCTACAACTACGTCATTACTTTTTTCACACTGTTTTCAAATACAAAAAAAGTAGGACTTCAATGACAAATTACTTAACAAACATATTTAATGGGAATAGAGTGAACGCGCTGATACCAATAAATATCCTTGAGAAGTATCTGAACTGAAATAAGTGCATACGTATTGTAGTGATTGGCATGCCTAACGGATATTTTTGGATATCAGTCGATTCAAATATGATTTTTGGTTAGAATGTAACTAAAAGTTTGAGATCATGTCATATTTCGTAAATTAAATACTGTTTTGAACACTTATACGTATATTTTTAGCTATTATATAAATCAGACATTTCAATTTAGCCATTGAAACAGTTATAAAATATTTCTACTAAGTAAAAAAATAAAAGGTTTAATTATAAATTTTAATTAATTATATTTTTCAAACAGATCATATAAATTATGTTTTAATGATTAGATTGTAATATGTATGAAATTTAAGAAGGTATATCTTTTAAAAATATATATATATAAAGAAGTATTGTAAGGTACCAGCCTTGTACATCCTTTCTTTGTTCTGAAATATTTAATATATATATATATATATATATATATATATATATATATATATATATATATATATATGAGCATTTTATAAAAGTGTGTCATCTTAAAGTAATAACAGATCACGATTAGAACCTATAATCAAAAGGATTACCGGATTTAGTCTTTCACTAAATTACTTCCTCTAGTATAATATTTAGAATAAGGTGTAGACGGCCAATCCTTCTAGCCTTGATAGCAAAAAAAATTTATAACATTGTCTTGAATGAACTCTTACAAAACATAACGATGAATAATCTTTTCGAATTTATGTCAATAACTAAGTTGTATTCTAGTTATAGTATATTATTTATACTCAAATATTTTTAAAAGCAGATTTTAAAAGAATTGATTTTCTTGCAAGTAAAATGAAGTTTATTTTAAAATGATCTATTGATTGTAAATATTTTTCTTGTAATTTATTATAAATAGTTTTAAGAGAATAAACTTTCATGTAAAGTTAGTGAATAGTCTTGACTTTATTTTTATTTATTTCCATGAGTTTTTTCATCTTCAGAGATGATGTCATGGTCATCGAAACATGTATTAGTAAAAACGAATAATAAATGTTTTTTAAACATTTTGATAAAATGGTAAGGAATTTAAATGATTCATTTGTATAAAATTAAATCGGATACAATGCCAAATCAATTTTATTCTTTTTTAATAAAAAATAACAATTGTTTGTTATTTATAGTAGTATTTTATACTGAAAATAAGTTTAATGTGTATTATCTTTTTCATATTATATTTTTATAAAAAATAGAAAATAAATATATAACAATTAAATACAAAGAACCAATTTTTTGACATATTTCAAATATTAATTTCTATTATTTTTTACAAATTTCAATCTTGTATTATTTAACAATAAAAGAATAAAAAACTCTTTCTCTTAAAAACGTATTCTTTTTGTAATTTAATGTAAAGTAGTTATAACTTTATTTCACGTACATTAATCACCTTTAGCAATGTTCCATTTAAAATTAAAAGTAATTAAATTACATTTCAATTTCTTTTCTCGTTAAAACAACGGATACATTTTTAATAACACGTACAAACACTTATTCAAGCATAATAATTGATACACGAGCAATAATGAAATATTGGCAATAATTCTAACAAGGCATATCGTTAATTTCCGCTAATTCATACAACACATAGTTACATAAAAAGTAATCAAGATAAATGAGATTATTCACACAGATAGCATATTGTGTATCGAACGAAAATCGTTAATTTTTTTTTGTTCAATTTAATCAACAGTACAACGATTTTACATTCGTACAACGAATTTAACATTTAGTTTTGTCTAGTGTTTGCCTGGCATAAACAGGCCTCGACCTACAGGTACGTCATTCGACCTTGCCATTAGAGCTACGGCCTCAAGATTAAAACAAATACGCCTGGAGGTTAGGCGTGGTAGAATGAATAGATCTTTTGATGAAAATTTGTACGTCAAATTTTAATTTACCTTATCGTGAATAATATCTTAAATCGAATTGTAATTATATATTTGGTATTGTTTCAAAGGTGATATATTTAGTTTAAGAATTTTTTTACAATATTTTTTTATATATTGTAATTCAGTTCATACTTGTTAAAACCTTTTTTAAAAAAAATCGTTCATATTTTAACATCTGTACAAGTAAATATATATTGATTAAATCTATTGATTTTAAATTAAATTTGTCTTTACTAAAAAATAAAAATCTGAAAAAATAATATCAATAATAACCTTCAAAATATTCAAAAGAAATAAATAAAATTTTATTACCTAATTTTTACTTAAACCTTTAAATTTAAAATGAGATAGATTGATTGCTGAGTAAAAAGCTACTCTATTTAATATATATATATATATATATATATATATATATATATATATATATTGGCATATGTGAAATAAATCTGTTATTATATTATTTTGATCAACTAAAATGGCAAGTTAAATTATTTATGTATCAAAAACTACATCATTACATAATTACATAGTAACTACTGAAATATAATAAAGAATGATTATTAGTTTAAGAAACCTAATTCGAAAAACTGATTGATTTTATACACGGTCCAGCTTATTAATCGATAATCAATATGTATCTAAAGTACGATTAATTTTTTGGAGTCGTATATCGTTTCGAAATACAATTTATAAATAATGTACTAGTACGAAAATAATATAAAGTTATAGTTCAAGCTTGTGTTCCACATTTGATGTTTATTGTTGTTAATTTTTTTTTTTGCACAAACACAATAACGCCTACATCATTATAGAATTACAAACGCCGCTTTAATCTGACAGATATGTGAAGTTGAACGCCTTACATCAACCCAGTTTAAGGTCTGATATACTGGACTTGTTTTTCATTTTCTATATTTTTTGGATATGTGGATTTAGGTTATATGCTTTCATTTATTTATTGAAAATTTATATTCAATAACTATTTATTTATTTGTGTTAATTACTTTAATCCATATTTAATATCAAATTTATTTTTATTAGTTATTTCGAAACGAAACAGTAACAAAAGCTCATTATGTGTACTATAAACCATATTTTTTTATTGAAAAAAATTAAATATATCACAAGGTTGAATTTGAATTTATAGTAGAATGAGTAACAACTCAACTAAGATATCTGGCTATTTCTTTTTTTCATTACATGTTTATAAAATAAATTTAATTCAGTGACATGTTAATTGTAGTAATTATAAGACTTCCATAAATATTTTAAAGCAAATTTATATTGTTTTGCATATATATTAAAATAATTTTAAATTATGATATGTTTTGTGTATACTTTAATGTCGATTTTTATTATTTTATAATAAATTCATAGTAGAAATACAGGTTTAATCAAGATATTATTTTAAATCATAAATGAATCTTCCTGGAGTGAGCATTATTTAAAGTTTTTTTAAAGAATAATGCTCTTTTTTAAAAAAATACGCTGTAGTTAATTTGTTTACTACATTAAATATTTGTTTTATACATATACAATTAATTTTTTATTTAAATGAGTATAAAATTATTGAGTCATAATATCTGTACTCATATTTTTGTGTCTATATATATATATATATATATATATATATATATATATATATATATATATATATATATATATATTTAAACATACAATGTATATTTTATTAATCATCGAACTCAAATTCAAGTTCTTTCACTTCAGCGCTGTATAGTACAGTTTCTATGCCTGAGGATAAAACGCAGAGAAAGGGTGTAAATTATCATTTCAAATCCTCAAGCAATTTTAGTCAATTATTACAATTTAATTCTTAACTTTAATTCCTATTCCCTATTACACAAACCATTATTAAATATTTTATGAGATTTATACTATTTTTTTCTATTTGAAAACAATTCTCTTTTCTCGATTAATTTAAATTAAAAAATATAAATGTAATATAAAACAACTATAATAATTAATATATTTTTCAAAAAAAATATATTAATGAATTTTTATTAAAAAAAATAAGTTTTTTAAATAATTTCAGATTTTATAACAAGCCTTATATAAAATTCTTGTGAATATAGAAAATTTATCAGATGCTATTAAACAATAATTATTGAACATTTTAAACATTTATAGAAGTATAAAATTATCAAAAATAAATTAATATGGTTGTACATAGTATGAGCTTTTAAATATTTCATTTTTATTGTACAATAAATAATTTTAAAAGTATAAGACAAAATTTATGAAGTCATTATTGGAAATTCTAAACTAATTATGAATTTATTAAAATGTCAAACAACCCATTCTAATATATCAACCTAACCACGTTTATTTAAATCTGATACTCGCCTCACCCAAACACGTAGTATCAGATGATTCGACTTTTATGATCATCCGATGATACACGTATTAACACGTGTTCTGAAAACAATGTTATAACTGTACAATTATAAACAACAGGACTAAAAAATGATTCATCAATGAAGAACAGAATTTATAATAACAACTCTTTTGAATTCATTATAAATATTTTCATTCTTAGATAGTACTTGTACGTTTTCAAACTAATGGAGAATAAGAAAAGTTTATCTACTACCTCAATTAACACTATTTCGATACATCGCTTTTTACACGTCTTAGAATCTAATGAAATATGGAAATTATTTTTCCAATTTTCCTAAAGGAATATTTTTGTCAGAGTTTTGGAAATTTATTAAATTTCATTTTAAAATCATATACATTATCAACCATTAAATAAGTCTATTGATTTAGAGAAGTGGACGAAAATTATTATAAATATTTATTTAAAAATCAGTTAATAGATGCAAATAAATAATCTTGTAATATGTGGAATGTTAATTTTTTAATAAAATTATTTATACACTTGTAAATTCCTATACAAACTTTATAATAAAAATAGTTTATACCACACAAATAATTACATATTCTTAAAAAATAAATTGATAAAACTTCATTAAAAATAGATATTTTTTCATTATAGAAAATATTATTCAAAATTCCATTTATATATTAAACGAATATCCATTTTTTAACATTACATATGATCTATTGTACATATATGTGTTCACTGGCATTATTTCAAAACACGTACCATTTTTCACGAATGCCTGCAACAAAACAATTCACCTTGAAGGTAAAAGCCAAATTTATTTATATATATCTTAAGAAAAAAAGCATATCTGAACGCGACACAACGCCTCGCATTCCAAGTGTTATTCGACAACAAAGCATTTCCTTTAAATCGTTCAAGACAAGACTCGCAATATATACGACTATTAGTTATTTTCCTTTTTTATAATGTAAATTATCAGATAGGCCAGAATATAAGTTTCAGATCAGTGGTATTTAAGCAGCCAGTGTATTATATTAAATATTACTTATTGCCTTTAGCAATATTAACAATAGAATTATTTTTAAATACCACAGATTTAATAGTTCTGTTTATGAAAGGATATAAGTTAAATAATTAATATAATCGTTCGAAATTTATTACATGTATCTATTCATATGAAATCATTAAAAATAATTCGATTCGATAAAAGTGCACTTTTATAATGTCAAACTGTTGTTTTTAATAAATGATACAAAGCCTTAATTAGAACAGGAATTACATGAAAACACGTGTAGTAAAACTGTGATAAATAAATAATTCTAACAAACCAGTTCTAATCTGATCTAATATTTTTTTTTTATTTGACAATTTTATGTTGAAAATATCAGCAGTACATAAATTGTTTTTAAATTATTCACGAAACCGACTTTGTATAAATATTTACATTTATATATTTTATATTTTTATTAATCTAACATTTTTATTTTTTAATTTTTAAAAGCGTTAATATATTTCTAGTGAAATAAATCTTTCTAATTATTATCAATGATTGAAACAAATTCAAACTTTATTATTAATAACTTTTTAGAGATTTTTATATCTCTGAATTTTCATTCCACCTTTTTCAATTTTCCATTTATTTAAAGTTTATAAATTGTTTAATTTGAAAACATATTTAATTAGTACTTTCAAAATTAATCCAAAATTATTTTTTTGCAATTATTTGTCCTTATTTCATTTTTATTTGTTCTTTGAATATTTCAAATGTACAATTATTTTTCTTTACATAACAATTATATTTGTGAATTATTTTTTTCACAATTTTCGAAAAGTTTCAAATCATAAAACTATGTTTAATCATTTTTAAAGTTTATATATTTTAAAAAAATTATAAAAAATAATTCATTATAGTGTTTGTAATAATTAATAATTTTACATATTTCAAAGATAAAAATATTAAAAATGTAATAAATTGTTGCAATGTCAATATTTAATGATTTACATTTTTAATAAAATCCTGTATGGTATTGAATAAACAAATATTTTTAAAAATTATTAATTATCTCATATCTTGAATAAATGTTTAGGTAAATTTTTGAAAATCATTTGAATTTTCCAAAAAATATATCTATATTTGTATTTTTTGCTTAGAGAATTTTTTTTTTTTAAATTTTTCAATTAAAACTTATAATTTAGAAATCAATAATATAATTTACATTTTAAAAAGTCATAATCTAATTTAGTATATTAAGTAATTCAATTTTTGCAAATTATTATTTCAACATTATCAGATTTTATTAAAATTACAATTATTGAAAATATAATAAAACCTATTTGTATTAGAGTAACGTTTCTTTGAAAAAAATTAAAATACCTAATCATATTTTTTTCTTATTCATAATGTACTAAATTGAAAAAAATACAGTAATCATTTGAATTTTAGTTTTTATTATAACGTTTTTTAATATTACATACTATATGTTTAACACCTTTTCTTGGATAAAATCATTTGATTATTTTCAGTTTTATAAATAGAATAATTAATTATTGTATGAGTAGTAAACAAAATCAATGAATAACTAAATCATATAAAAGTAATTAAATATAGAAAGATCTATGAAAGTGAAAACCCAAATCGATTCATAATTTAAAATTAATTATTAACAACTGTAATCACATTAAACATTAGTGATAAACGTACAAGACGTCCAAACAACAACTCATTTACAATCACTGGAACCGATGAGATGACTTTGGCGACCTTGCAAGGTAACAGAAACCAGCGTGAGTGACCGCAATGACCACGTCACACGCAACTCTACAAGACGCGAATAAAAGATGGTGCCAGAGCATGTTTAGGTATGCCAACCCTCAAAAGAATGGCAACAATGAAATATGGTTATGGTCGATTGTGTGTATCGTGTACTGTATGATAACACACGTACATTTCAATACGCGCGGAATTTTATTGCAACAAGAATATAAAATGTTGTACGAGTCTGATGAGTAATTCTGATAGCATTAAAGACGATTTTTATACGTGCTCCTGACTGATTTTACGTTCTTCGACTGAATATACTTTTGTTCAGTCGTTTATCTGAAGATGTTTAAGTATATGTTTAAGGTGTTTAATATCGTAATGGGATCCAAAACGAAACTTCTTGCTTTTATATACAAACACATAAAATAAATTCATTATACACATTTAAATAAAATGCTGTAAGGAAAATAAAATTCACTTTTCATTATCAGCATATAAGAATTTTTACTTAAAAAGTATATTTTGAATCAAATAGTCTTAATTTTAACTATATTTTGTACACTTAGTAATTTGTTTAATAGTCATTTCAGTCGTAATTTTATAATAATAACATTTCAAAAAGAGTTTTAATAAATAATTCAAAATAATTATCAAGAAATATTTTTAATTCAAATTCTTACTCTTGGTTTTCGATAAAATCAAAATTTAATGAGCAATTTTAAAAATATAAAAACGAATTTACATTTGTAATTTATTTTTTAAAATTTAACAATTTCACAACAGATTTTTAATTTTATATTAAGTTTAAATATCGTACATTTTTGAAATATCAAAACAAATAATGGAAATGAATTAATTTCAAAGCTCGTCCAGTGAAATATATGAATCATAAAATTTGGTGTTTATGATTAAGTACGAAGAAATTAGAATAGATGTATAAAAAAACTAAAAAAATCATTTCAAAAAGATCAGTTTATTATAAAATAATAAGCTTTTACATTTCATAATAAATTAATTAAATTATATATCAAATGACATTATACAGCTAATTTCAATTATTTTTTTATTATTTTATATTCATACCAATTAAAAAATGTACATTACAAAAACCTTAGATTCTTATTTTTTGTGGAATTAGAGTTCAGTATTTTTGACAGTTATTTTCTTTTGCAGCTTGCCTTTGATACCTCAAAAATATAAATTCAATACGCATATTAGTGTAACAAACTTTATAATATACCTAGAAATATGTAAATAAGACTGCATTCGCCGTACATAAAATGTTTATATTGAATGTTATGGATAGAATTTTGAATTTAAAAAGTAATAAATAAATATGTAATTTCTTTTAAAGGAAATATACTATCAAATGACGAGATTTTATTAAATTGTTCAATTTATAATTACTGATTAGTTTTATTTCCTTCATTGTTTTTATAAATGATATTTTATGTACGTTGCCACTTCTACACCACGTTGAGGTTGCAGACATGTAGAAGGCCCTAAAAACATGAACTAATATTACTGAATTAAAAACAAAACTAATTCTAAAAGTATGTAAATGTAATAAACAAAAAGCTAAATCCTAAGCTAGTTAAGTAAAATATATATATATCCCTGATCACCTAATAATTTTAATCCAATATTCCAATGACAAGCACCTGGATTTTTTAATTTATATATTATTTATTCCATTGAGAAGTATTTAGTCCAAAATTATCTTAATTGTCCAAATTTTAATATTTATTCCTTGAAGTAAACTTATTCTGAATATTGCTTGATAAATTTATATTCATCTGATTATAAATCATATATTCATTTATATATTATCTTAGTATTTCTATAAATCAAATTCAAGTATATTTTTAAAAAATTCTTAATGGTGCTAATATTTAAAAAAAATCTAAAACAAACAATTTATAAATAATAAAAACATATACATATATATATATAGGAAAGAGAGAGAGAGAGAGAAAGTTTTGTATTTCATATAATCCTTTCGTTACTTTTGATCCATAGTAAAAATTTGCTTTCATTTGGTCCATTATTATTCAATTATATTTTGAAAATCTTATCTAATAAGTTTAATTTTGTTGTTTCATACTTGTTTTTTTTTATTTCACATCCTTTGACATTTAATTTGATTCATATTTAATTATATGTATATATATTCATAAATTTAACATAATCTGTAAATCGCATACAAAAATAAAATATATAAACAGATTATTACATTGAAAAAAATATTAAAAAACGAGAATATGAATATAAGAAAGACAAAATATATAAAACAAAACATAAGAAAACAATATCAAAAAAGAAAATCAAACATTACAAAAAACATGAAAATATAAATCGCAAATAATGTTAAAAATAAAATAAAACAATGTATAGAAAATTACAATAAATAATGCTGAAAATCAAATCAAGTAATATACAATTGAATGAAAATAATATGCAAAAAATCAAATAATATTATATAAATCAATGAGCTAAAAATTAAAATAAAATAAATTGGGCACAAAGTAAAATAAGAAATAAATTAAAACAAATCAGAAATTTTGCTAAAAATCAGATCAAATAATATCTTACAGTTTAAATAAAATAATATGCAGAAAATAAAGCAAAATAATATCATATAAATCAATGAGCTAAAAATCAAAATAAAATAAAATAAGATAAGAAAAAAATTAAAATAGAAATCAAAATTAAAACATAAATCAGAAATTATGCTAAAAATCAAATCAAATAACATCTTACAGTTTAAATAACATAATATGCAGAAAATAAAGTAAAATAATATCATATAAATCAATGAGCTAAAAATCAAAATAAAATTAATTAGGCTGAAAATAAAATAAAATAGGATAAGAAAAAAATTAAAATAGAAATCAAAATTAAAACATAAATCAGAAATTATGCTAAAAATCAAGTCAAATATCATAAAATTTAAATAAAGAAATATGCAGAAAATAAAATACAACAATATGTAAATCAAATAAAGTAATGTGCTAAAAATCAAAATAAAATGAAATAAGTTAAGCTAAAAATCAAAATAAATTAAAAAAATCAAAAAACAGACAAAGAAATAAATGAGGCAACAAGTAAGATTTAAAAAATAGAAAATTAATAGTTACTTAAAAAATATTAGCTGAATTATCTTACTTCTTATTTTTATTATTCTGAAATTAAGAAAATATTAAGAGCTGAAATAAAACAAATACATTAAGCTGAAAATGAAAAAAATATTACCACAAAATACTTAATTTCCTTTGTCAACCATTCAAAGTTATTCTTTTCCTTTATGTTTTTTCTTTTAATAATCTTTTTTCTTAAACTGATTTTTCTTAATTAGGTATATCTGTAGAAATAATTTTTATTATTCCACTTTTAGCCATTAAATATTATTTGAAACCAAAAGTTGTTTTGCTTGTTTTCATGTGTTAACTTTTGACAATTACTTTTGAGTTTTTGTAATTTATTGTGAGAATATCCATGTTTCCTGAAACAGTCAAAATTTATATTAATAGAATTAATTATTAAAACATTATGAATTTTTCCAATGATTTCTTGTTGAAATTTGCATCTTCTAATTATTTTAAAAATGAGCTTTAATCACGCTGTGATATTTTCATACAATGATTCTTTTGACGATTTTTTTTATTGATCGAATAACAAAGAAAATTTGGAATGTCTTCGAATATCTGCAACAAATAAAAAAATATCGAAAATTAATAAAAGTATGATATCGAAAATTAATAAAAGTAAGTTGTTTTGTTGAGGTTTGCCATAACACATATTTTTTAATTCTTTATCCAATTATTCTATGGTTTCTTCAAGTTTATTTGGAATTGTTGCGAAAATAATGTCATTTATTATCCTAATCCTTCTACTATCCTAATCCACTTCGAAGTGGTTTAGGATCTGCTTGTTCTGGTGCGTATGAAAAATCCTTTGAAATGATTGTTCGAAAATTTTATACATCGTCGGAAGTAAACTAATCGATCAATGGTTTTTCAAGTTTTCCTTGTCCCTTTTTTGTAAAAAAGAACTAATGTAGTTTCATTTCATTCAATTAGTATTTTTCTTTTTTCTAAAATATCGAGTGAAGATAACGTTTGGTACTGTCTGCCTTTTTTTGTTCTAGATATTTTTCTCTATTAATTCTTCTATTCTTTTGATTATTGTGGATCTATTATATGTTTTGCTTCTGTACTCTAATTTTAGAACGATTTGTTTTTTCATCAGGGGGCTCTCCTCCCCCTACTCTCGTCGTTAAAATTTGTACTTCGCTAATTCTCGGAAAATTTCGGAAACGAAATTTTTACATCTCATCAGAAAATAATTCTTTTTAAATAGGAGATTATAAAATTTCGTTTTATTTTTCGGCATCTACCATTTTCTTTAATAGTTTTACTAGTTATACTAGTAAAACTATTAACATGTGTATGTGTAAGTTTAGTGTGTGTTGTATGTATGTGTGTAATATTTGAATTGGAATTTTATCCAATTCAAAAAGTAATATAAGATAATTTTGCATTTATCAAAATAAAATTAATATAATGAAAAATTTAATCTATACATTATTAAAAAATGTTAAATTTAAATGAATTTGGAAAATACCCTATTATACATTTTAATTCCCATTACCACTCTTACATATTTTATCCAAGATGATCATACCAAGAAATATAAAAAAGGTATGTAGACGAAAGATTAATTGAATTAATCAAAAAAATAATTTTTAAAATTTAAAAAAAATTTTGAAAAATTGAAATATAATAAATTACGAAAGAAAAATTGAATTTAATCCGAAAGTTAATAATAAATTTCAAAAGTATACAATCCAGGACCACCTACTTGGATTATCCACCATCTATGGTATCTGAAACATACAATAAAATTAAAAATATTCCATTGAAAAAATTAAAATAATTCATTTTTCTTGTAACTAATATTCTTTATAAGTTCTTCCTTTCACTCTGCGATGTAAATTTTATGAACACAAGATTGCATCAATTATTTCTTTTTTAATAACTCTCGTATGATCATTATTAAAAACAGTGCTTTTTAAAATATACTAAGTCCTTTATGTTTTTGAAAAAAATTTATAATTTTGAAAATATTTGAAATTTAATGAAAATTAATAAAATTAAAAATGTTGATTAATTGGAATTCGCAAATTCAGTAAATCTTTCTTTTTGAATCAACCATGGTATCTGAAACATTCAATAAAATTAAAAAAATCCATAAGAAAGGGTATAAATAATTCATTTTTCTTCAAACTAATCTTCGAGTTTTTTCAATTATTCACTAACAGCGCGCGATTAAAAAACTGTACACAATGCAAGCGCAAGTTCAAAAAGGGACACTTGAAAATCAAAATTATTATTATAACGAACATTACATACAAGATTCCAAAACTCGTTATCACTTGTATTGGCACCTTCAATATGCAAGCTCAATTATGGAATAATAGTTTTGATTTTATGGACAATGGTACTATTTGTTCCATTGCCCCTGATGAAGCTGCAGTACGTTTCCTCCAAGTTGACGAAGACGAAATATGTAGAAGTAAAACATGAAAATCATGAAATAAAAAAATGATTAGTAAACAAATAAGACAAAAAGCTATAGAATTTCTTCGGGGAGCTAGATCGTTCGCTCACCGAAGAGATCCTGCCTATCTACACCTGCTACAAGGTGAAACATACATATAAAACCCGTGAAGCGGATTAATATATGCGTCCCTATCTAACACTGCAAGAATGCAGCCTGTTCTAACGCTGGGAAATCATGTGTAGAAAAATGGTGGAGTCGGGGCTTCAACTTTGCTTTACAGCACTTCATCCACCCCGAAATCTCCGTGCGTTGATAACAAAATCAACAATCAATCAATATAACATCTTATATATTGAAGACCGTTAATTGAGAATCAACGTAATGTGTACAAACATATATAAAAAATATATACATAAACATATACATCATGACGTCGTTTTAATAAAAAAAATGAGTTAATTAAGAAAAAATAAAACGATATCTGATGAAACTTATTCTAAATATTTGGGAGGACAAGAACTTGCGATGCGTGTACAGTTTTAACTGTAATAAATAAAATAATCTGGCCTTATTTTCTTCGTCGTTTGATAGATTATCCCTCGATTGGATTTGGGCACGAGCAGAAAATCTGTAAAGAAAATAAATAACGTTATTTTTAAACGAAATTAAATATACAAAAAAATATACATACATATAATTATATTTATATATATATATATATATATAATATGTGTGTGTGTGTGTGTACGTATACGCGCATTTACCCTAATTATTAATATCAAACGAGGATGGTGTAAATAAAAATTAAATGAAAAATACTAGAGAAGAATGTAGATAATAAGAAAATTATTGAAATTTGGAGAAAAAAGTAAGTTAGTTTATTTAAAAAATGAAGAAAATATAGAATGAGATTGAAAATTAAAGAAGTGATAAAAAATACAAATTTATAAATCAATTGAAAGAAAATTCTGAAGTAAAAGTGAAAAAATTAAAATAATCAAAATTGTTTTTGGAAATAGAATAGCAGAAAAGACAAAGAAATCGAAAAAAAATCGATAAAAAAATATAATTTTCAAAATAAATTAAATCTACAAAAAAATATATGTATATACAATTATATGCATATGTATGTGTGTACACGCACACATATACTCTAATTATTAATATCAATTTAATTTAATAACATTTAAATTAATTCCAAGACAAAAATAAGTACACTAACTTTAGCTTAAATTCAAATAATTCATAACCAAAAATTGTCTTTTTTAAATACTAAACTGAATGTAGAAATGAATTATGATTGTACATAGTCACATACAATTAGTTGAAAATATAATTACGTATTTTTTTTAATACATAAGGATTTATCACGAAAACAACTATAAATTGAACTGATAATTATTTTCATTTGTGTATATTATCTACTTGTTTTACTTGAATATGTTACAATGAAATAAAAAATTTAAAATATATTTGAAGTTATTGAATATACAGATGAAAATTTCCTGTCTTTTACAAGTTAAAATATGGATTTTGTAAATTAATTTTATATTTTATAAAAGAAGCAATAACAAATTCGAACATACATTTTTAGTAACAAGTTTTTTTTCATTTTACTACCAGTTTTCGAAAATGAAATGTAAGGTTATACTAATTGTCAATTTTAAGAACCCCACTAAGTATTTTTTTCACTTAAATATGAAAGTTTTCTTTTATGTTTAGAAATAAATATGTAATATAAAACAACAAAATTATCAAAAAAATTTACAAATTGAAAAAAAACCTACCGAAGCTCCAATCCTCCGTATCCATCCCGCCTTCAGTTTTTCAGCTCACAAAACACAAATCACAAGAAATCACAGAACAGAAATCACAAAACACATTTTCACTACACTCTAAGACTGGCGAAGTCAAACTGAATTCAAATTTGAAAACCACTTAACGATTTTGGATAATACCAACCCAAAAAAAATAAATTTGAAACTATGTTCTCAATCTCTGTTGACAAGTTCTTAAACGACCCAAGAAAATTAATATTGACAGCCATTTTGAAAAATCACATACGAATATTATAAAACAAATATTCGATAATTTTACAGGAAATTTAATTTGAATATCTAAGATTTCTTACTAGGAAATGTTGTGTTCTTGTGTATTTGTATGCATATGTACGTATATATGTTTCAACTGAAGGTGGGATAATAAGAAGGATTGGAGCTTCGGTAATTTTTTTTTTTAAATTTGTACATTTTTTGATAGTTTTGTTGTTTTATATTACGTATTTATTTCTAAACATAAAAGAAAACTTTCATATTTAAGTGACAAAAATACTTAGTGGGGTTCTTAAAATTGACAATTAGTATAACCTTACATTTCATTTTCGAAAACTGATAGTGAAATGAAAAAAACTTGTTACTAAAAATGTATGTTCGAATTTATTTTATTGTTTCTTTTATAATATAAAATTAATTTACAAAATTCATATTTTAACTTGCAAAAGACAGGAAGTTTTCATCTGTATATTCAATAATTTTAAATATATTTTCAATTTTTCATTTCATTGTAACATATTCAAGTAAAACAAGTAGATAATATACACAAATAAAAATAATTATCAGTTCAATTTATAGCTGTTTTCGTGATAAATCCTTATGTATTAAAAAAAATACGTAATTATATTTTCAACTAATTGTATGTGACTATGTGCAATCATAATTCATTTCTACATTCAGTTTAGTATTTAGAGAAGACAATTTTTGGTTATGAATTATTTGAATTAAGACTAAAGTTAGTGTACTTGTTTTTGTCTTCGAATTAATTTAAATGTTATTATATGAAATTGATATTAATAATTAAAATACGTAATATACGTGTGCGTGCACACACAACATATGCATATAATTTGTATGCATATGGACGTATGTATGTTTGTTGAATGTGTGTGTGTGAGTGTGTAGAGAAAAATCCTTAGATATAACCTATTAACATCGATCAGTTTGTTATAAATAAAATCTTTTATATATAAAAAAAAACATTTTAATCTAGATTATAATAGTTCTATTTGAATTAAGACATCAAATTATTAATATTGTCATATCTATATTATTTCCAAGACTTGACAGTTTACAATAAATGAATTTCAATCAATTTATAGAAATGTTTTTTTAAAATCATATTTTAAATAAAGATATTATAATTAAAACTCTGGATTACTAAAACAATAAAACACGAACATTAATGAAACATACTGTGAACACCGACGAATTTTCAAGATGTTTCAAAATAGTGCAATAACCATATAATTTTAAATTTAAATTACAATTAATACGAATTAAAAACTTTAATTATAAAATTACATATATAAATATATTTTAATATACTAATATTTTAAAAGTGTTTTATTTCATATACAAACACATTTAATATACATCTATATATGTTCACGTGCATACATACACACACACAAATATAGAATAAATAAATAAATAAATAAATATATATATATATATATATATATATATGCATATATGAAATAAATAAATGAAAGAAAACATAGCACGAAAATAATTCACATTTATTGTGCACTTGCTTTGAAATCACTACATAAAATGATGACCTTTATGTTGATTTCTCGATACATTTTAAGAAATGATAAATTGTTAACGTAACTAACTTACATAATATTTTATTTGTATGTGCAGTAAATATGTTTGTATGATGTTTTCACGATTAAATTCGCATGTATATACTGTTAGAGTAACAAATATCTGTAGATATTTTAAATCTTATAACACTGCATTTGAAATATATAGTCATCCAAATGTGATGCAAAAATTTGAATTTTATTAATAAAACTTGTATGAACTGAAGTTTGAGGAACTTAAATTTTAATTTACATTTTTATACGTATTTTTTTGTTTAATTTATATATATATATATATATATATATATATAATATCATCACATCATAAATCCCATATATCAATCCACTACTGGACTAAAGCCTCAATGAATGTTACCATATATATGTATATATATATATATATAGATATCTATATATATATATATATATATATATACACACACTGTCATATATATATATATATATAAAAATTGATGTATATAAACATATTTGTTTATGAAAAAAAATATTTCCACACTATATTTTAATTTTAATATAAAACCTGTTGTGTTGTTAAAATATTTATGCGTATGTCTTAATAATTTGATGCGACAAAAATACATGCTGACAGTATGGAATGCAACTCTGACAACGTACACAAATCTATTTTCAGTCGATCGGATCGTTTATAATAATCAGATTGAGATATTTTTCTCTAAGCGTTCGTATCCGCCATAATCTGTCAATTGTCAGATGTTAAATACATTTCGTGCTACATCGGAATTCAATCAGAAATTGTAAAACATATGTTCGTGTTGCACAAATAATAAAAACACGCACTCTACGGCGCCACATTTCTAGAAAACGAACATGTTGAAACCAGTTAGTTGGCAATGTTTCGAGGACAGTGCTCCATGAGGCGATGGCTAGACGTGCTGTTTCCCGGCGTTCGTAACGCGTGATACATGGATATCGTAGCGTTCGAATTGTCGATATTAATTTTCCAACTCGTATACAATTGTTTACAACATGATAGCTTTTTTAAAAATGCAATATCATAAATTAATCTTTGAGTATACTGTTTTAATAACTACCAGTATCAAGGAATGTTTTAAAAACGTATATTTCAATGTACTATACAGAAAATTATATTTATTAAAAACCATTTTCATTTTGAGAACGATTTTTATTTATTTATTTGTATTAGTAATAAATATAAGTCTTTTGATTAACTACTAACTATGAAATAAGAAAGTTTTTAGCTTCAAATTTTATTCAATTTGTAAATAAATATGTTTTCATACATCAAAATAGTGTTGTGTATATCTAGTTAATCGATTTTTATCATAAAAATTAATTTTAAAAAATTTCAATTTTTCACCAAATTTTCCATACTATAGGTCGTCGATTTTTTTGGGTCAAAAAATAAAATTTTTAAATCTTTAATTTTTTCATGATATATCAATAAATTATGATGAAAATAATTTATGTATAACAAAAATTAAATGATTAAATCAAAAATTAATATTTTATAAGATAAATCATTTTTTATAGAAAATCAATGTCTCTGGTGGAATTCATAAGAATTTAAATTTTAAAAATATACCAATAGTATTACGATAATATTTAAAAATATTTCAAATAATTATAAATATGTACATATTAATATATTTATATCAACAGATAGATTATTTTTTGTAAAAGAATTTTTTATGGAGAAATTTGTCATTGTTATGAAATTTTTATATAAGCTATAAATCATAGATTTTTTAATAAAAATATATTTCCTAATTTATTGAAGTTATTAATTTGTTTTTAAATTTATTTATTCATATTACATATTTGTTTGAAAATATTCCATATAAATCATTTCTTATATATATTTGTATACAGAGTTTTTTTTTAATTTCAACTAAAAAAATCCTCAACCTTATCAAACATATCTGATAAACAATTTATATTAACATTTTGGTAAGATTTGATATTAAATACATTAAATTGACTAATAAATTTAATTTTAATGATTATACAGTTCTTTTCGAAAGTTAATTATAAAATAACACATGGACGTAATTAAGTTGTCTATTACTGTTTAGTGTGAAACGAGACCTAATAAATAAACAATAACCATTAAAATGTCAATTGATCATAGGTAATATTTTATACATATGCGTATATAGCAACTGGCATTATAAAAATATGTGATCGCCAATGATCACGTGAAGGTGTGATGGCCATTTACATTGTTTACATGTATCAATATCAGCCATACTTTTAAGGAGATAGCAACGATTCGTATCGAACAATTAATATTTATATATTTAAATTATATCGTATATTTATACTTGAAATATTTGGACGGATATAGTTTTATTTATTCACAGAATATGTATATGTCATAATACATGTCATTATTTTTTACTCAGAAATAGAATAAGAATTCTAATTTTCCTGTCCTGAACTGAATTCTTATATATATAATTTTATACATATTAAAAATTATTTTTAGTTTCTAGAAAAATACATTCTCTTGCCAATAAAAATATTATTTCCATTTATCAATAATATTAATTGAAAATAATTCACTTGAAATCATATTATATGGTTATTTTATAATAAATTGTGCATAAACTAAAACCAAACGTGCAAGAACCGACCTTGATTACAATACAACAGACGATCCAATACCAATTTTATAATTAACAGATCAATATTGTGAAAGGCATACATGACATATGTACAGAAATAAAGAAAAAATATATCTCAATCGAATATCTACTTTTGTTCTACATCTCGTTTTTAATTTATCCCTTATATGGTTATTAAAAAATCATTTTTATATTTAATCCATTAGTGACGACATTCTTTTAATTATATATATATATATATATATATATATATACTAATAAATTATTAAGATTATAAAAGACGATTAAAATATTTAAAAGAGCTCATTAACGCATTTCTGAAAATATTAATGGTTTACAATAAACTAAAAAATGAGGAAACAAAATGCTTTGAATTTTTATATATAATATATATAAGTATGAGTAATATAAAAAAATAATGCAAGAATGTCTTGTTTAATTATTAATTTCCCTTTCTTCCTCTCTCTCTCTCTCTCTGTATATATATATATATATATATATATATATATATATATATATATTCTTCTGCTTCAAAAATTCATACATGTAGCTACAGTTGAATTTAAATTAATAAACAAATATTTTCGATATTTATTTATTAATTTAACATGTTTTTAATGATTCTTCATCAATCTTTCCAAAAATGAGAATTTTGTATTATCGATCAATAATACTGAAAAATTGACGTTATTTTTGCAAAATTACGTAATATAATTCGTTGTTGTCAAATATACATATGAACACAGTATATCGAGACGTAACTTTGAGGAGCGACAACTAAAGTTTCCGGTTTTACATAGCGCCACACCCATATATAATAAACCCAACATAACTCAAGTTGAGATACCATAATTTTCATCTTGGCTCTAGTTCTTTATGATTTTTTCACGTATCGAATTCATGATCAACGTTTTGAGATTTTTTCGCATAAAAAACGAACATTAAATAACAAAACGTGTCAGGTTTGGCAAATGATTATGATATTCTTATTTTTTTACAAAATGTATTTACTATTTTTTAAAATTGTCTATTGAGATCGATATGATATAAATTGTATGCATATATACATATATATATATATATATATATATATATATATATATATATATATCTTTAGAAATATAAAAGGTATTTTAGATAATAAAATTTATAAATAATACTTGTAACCAATAAAAGTTGTTTTTGAAATATTGTATTTATTAATAGGTTTTATTGCTAAAACCATATACATTTCAAATACAGACATAAATGAAAGAAAACTTTGTGCCGAAATAAAATTTATACCTTATATAAATTCCATATAAATACTTTAATGTATGAAAATGTTTAGAATTTATTCTAAAAATAATAAATTTATATTTTTCTATCAATATTTTTGAAGTAAATCTAAACGAAAGAGTTAAATAAATGCTAATGACTGAAATTCTGTATTTTTTGTAAATTATTTTTTATTGTAATTATTTTTATCGTTATATGATCAATACATATACATATATATATATATATATATATATATATATATATATATATATATATATATATATATATATATGCCTTATATGTACTTAAAAAGTATAAATTCAATCTTTGCCCTGCGCTAGGCAACTTTTCGCGCAGTAATTTGAAGATATTTTACTTTAGAATATTAACGGAATAAAATTACTTTCATAATTTTTTGTAGGTTCAATAAAAAAAAATCATTTTTTTTAGAATTATTGCAATTAATATTTAATTTTATATTATTTCAATAAATACAATTAATTTTTTTGAAAGATATTTTCTATTTCCTAACTGTTTATATTATACATACATGTACCTATATATATGTATATATATATATATATATATATATATATATATATATATATATATATATTGGGGATTATATATATATATATATATAATCCCCAAAAATGAAATTAATATATAGGCTTGTCAACTTTATCTCGTAATAAAATGTATTTGTCACGAATTTCTGATAAAAATATCTACTGAGCAATAGCATAATTTATTGTAATTGACATAACCACATTTTGATCAAAAATCTTTTCATTCGATCTGATTTTTGCACATATAACATATGTCAGATTCTTTTCGTGAAACACGAACGAAAGGAAAAAATATCTGACACTGTTCTTCTATTCAATACATCCATTGAATATCTTCAATAGTACAATACGTAATTCATTTTAATGTTTCTCATCGCTATTGTTAAACGACGAACACAAAATTATAGATTTTTCGACATAAAAGATTAGATTATTATTGATTCAGAGTGCTTTCGTATTGTTTGGAATTTTCAAGAATGGACAATCGAATTCATACAATCAGAGTAAAAATGCATAGAAGACCTTTTTATTAACGTAAGGTTCTTTTACTGAAGTTATGTATCGAATTACTTGTACATTACTCTTGACTTGAACTTTTTGAATCTACTTTTGACTCTGTTTTTTTTTTAACTTACATATATATATATATATATATATATATATATATATATATATATATATATATATGTATATAAAATGAAAAACTAATAGATAAATTTTTCTCTTTGCTAAATTAAAACATTTAACAATTGTTATTAATTACGATTAAATAAAAAAATACATGGAAAACTCTTTAATAAAATACCGGAAACCATTACAAAAAAATACGTATGTTCACTCAATTTAACACTAAATGCAAAAGAATGTATATCAGGTAGTACACTTAAATGTCAATACATTCAATGACATTGTTATTATTTTCATAAAATGTTACACATTTTTCTACACATTGTATGTATAATACGTTATAATCATTTTTAATTAGCTACCGATATCATTTTTATTTTTGACACGAAATATGTACGACAAAAATACTTCTTTTATGTCAACTATATATCAAATTGTATTAATTTTGTTTCAGAATTTGTGACACATGTCGAAGAAAAATGTAAATATTATTTATTTACATTTTGTGATATTTTTTTGAAGATATTTCAATAGAAAATACATACTCATATTTTATATATATATATATATATATATATTATCGTTATTATATAAATGACATAAAGATACAAATAAAAAAGGTGTACAAGTAAGTACATTTTGTACTAATAAATGTAACCAAAACAACATTACTAAATGCAATACAATTATTTCGAAATAAAACGAACATATCCATAAGATCTACCTGTAAAAACATACCTGCACGTCATCAAGTCTTACAATTTTTCCTACAATGATGTAATGGCGTCGTAAGGGCAGCAATTGTACATTGAAAGTACAGTGACTCCGCCCTATAAATAAAAGGATCTTCAGTGTATCATAATAATTTTACCCTATGCTATACATGCCATTCATTGCAATTTCCGGAGATCAAATTATTTACTTGTACGTTAGATAACTAGTTTTCAATTAAAAAACGTCTCGATTGCTGCATATACATTTAAACCTACTATTTGTTATATTTTTTTCTTGTAGTAACTTCATTGCTCCGTATATACTTTTAATTTTTTTATACATTACACAGAACGTACATATAAAATCTGTACCTTTAAGTACAAGTGTCAATTGTAAAAAGGACGGTTATGAGTCGTTAAATTTTCTGTCATATGTTGAAAAAAGGAAAAAATGTCTTAACCTGTAATTTCGTATCAGTACAACCTACAATATTTTGAATGAAGATGATTTCATTCTTGACTATCCTTTTGACTGCGTCGTACAAAAAGCATTTACTACGACGAAAGAAATTTCCAAAGAACATCCTGGGCGTTAAACACCGTATCAAATATCAAGAATATTTCAATTTATATAATACAATGTTACTGACATATATGTGATTTTTAAGTCAAGATACGTTTATGTATACTTCAATGAAATTGTCATTTCTAAGGCTAGAATGAATTTGTTATCTATTTATAAAATCATTTATTAATATTAATATTTTTATGAAATTTTGAAATGTTTAATAAATAACGATGGAATTATGTGAAAAATCCTGGAGAAATTTTTAATATTTTTTTAAAATAAATATATATATAATATAATATAAATATGACAAACTTATTTTTTTCTTATTAGTTACTTAAAATATTTTTTAATAAACAAACTTTTAAAAGTTAGAAAATAATTTAAAAATAGCGAATAATAGAAAAAATAAAGGTCATTAAAATAATAATTGATTACTGTCAAAATGTCCATACGATTGATGGCAAATTGATATGTGAACTTTAACATCTTTACTATTTGTATGTTTAAAATATGAGTTTATATATATATATATATATATATATATATATATATATATATGATTATTACATAATTTTTGATAAAAATTACAGTATTATTTTTTATGAAGACATTAAAAATAACCTTCAAAGATAATCCTACGTTATATAATTTTCATTAATTAAATAACAAAAAAAATTGCAGCCAGCCTAATTAATATTTACACTCATATTTAATTTAATTTTTATATACATAGAGTGTGGACGGTCAAAAATATAATATCTACAAAATGTATTCCATAAAATATGTAGATACTTTTAAAGCAATCAATCCAATATCAAATTTAAAATCTAACAATTTAATAATCGACTATATACAATGTAATCCGTGTGATGTTAACTCCCTGATTTTCATTCAGGAATAACTGACGTCACATCGAACTCAAGGAACACATCCGTCTTGGCTTAGCTGAAGAGTCACACAAAGGCGTGGGAAGAAATCGTATACTTCTTTATACTGGTACAACGATGTATTCAAAACACACCTCTTATGTACTCTTTCATGTAAGGTAATTTAAGAACAGTACTACAGGTATTCATAATGTGTACGGTGTTTCTTAAAGGGTCTTTTGTCTGTGTACTCTTTAGATTTGGTTTCTTGATTAAATGCTCTTCATATTAATATGAAAACATAAATGAATAAAAATTTGATTTAAAAGATTCAGTTAATTTTTTATTAAACATCCATTCTTGGTTTCGTATTTAATATAAATTTATTTCGTTCGAAATTTAGAAACGTATTTTGAGAAATATAACTCATTTTTATATTCCATTTAAAAAAAAATATTAAGATTTAAAATTTTTCAAATATATTTTATATTTTTTCGGAATCTAACCAAATAGTTATAAAATAAACACAAAACTGTCATCATTACATTCAACGATGATATCTTAACATCTTTGAAAAGATGATACCGCATTTTGACTAGAATTTTGTCAACATTTCAATCGAAAGTGACTCCAGCACATGGCAAACGAAAATATATGTATACATGTACGAACGTAATGCACCTGGATACTAAAAGTGATTTGGGATGAAAAGTTATGCACCCATTTGTAAAAGCAATGCATGTGTATACAGACAAACTAACTCCCAGCTTTAAGATCCCATTAGTTGGATGAGCAAATTTTGACAATGGTACGATTTTAGACCGTATATGCTCTTTAACATAAGTCTACAATTAATTCCGTGCGTTATTTTACGTATACAGGGATTGGAAGTATTTGTGAATAATATTAACGGAATCATAGATTTTTTCTAAATATTTATTAATATATATATATATATATATATATATATATATATATATATGTTGAAATATTTTAGAAACATAAAAATGTTCTTTTTCATTAAAAATAAAAATTTACAAATAAACTATAAACATTTTATAAAATAATTTTAAAAAAAAACCTCGATAATTAGAACTCTGATTCATATTTTGTAATTGTAGATAATTTATAAAATAATTTTCATTTTAATTCGATATTTTTTATACTTGTCATTTCTACTAAATATTTTTCATTATATTCTCTATTATCTAAATTTTTTAAAGTATCTTTCTTCAATTCAATAAATAATGAATTTATTTCAAATTTATGACGTTTCATTATATACAAGATTGATACTTATAAAAACTTTTATGAAAAAAATTCGAAATACAGTGATTTTGAATATTTAAATTCATTAAGATAAATACTGTTCTGGATTTTTTTTATTATTTTTTTGTTTATTCATTTTGTGTTCTGAATTATTATATCTTATTACTATTTATTTATTCTAATAAAATATTTGATTTCAAATGTTCAGATAAAATTTAAAAATACGATTAATTCAGAATTCAAAAAATAATTCTCAATTGAATTAAAATTATTATATATTCATTAGAGTACCTTTTACAAAAAAATGTATATGTACATACAAATTTATATATATACATATATGTGTATGTATTAAGTATGTAAAACGTTGTATTATCATACATATTATTTAATAAGAACATAACTTTGACTCGTCGATGCTTGCTGAAGCTATCCACATGTCCCATTTACAAATATGTTGTACACGACAATGGGGTGAACATTTTGTACTTTCTTATAAGGGCAAATCCGGTATTTAGTCGCAAAGGCACAAAGGCAACAACACTGAGATAACTGCAATTCAATGGACTGGTTGTCTATTATGTCTGTAGGTACGAGTCGCGCCATCATGCAAAAATGTACGCATAAATCCGTGTCCTATATAATACTTCCTCAAGGGTCATTTTCCATTTTATTGAAATTTATGTTCGGTATAAACACGCTGTATCGAAACAGGGCTATGAAAATTCATTCCAAAAATTATTAACCTTATATATATAATTAATTTTGGAAATGATAGAATTTTCAAGGGTTAATTTTTTAAATATATATTAGTAATAAAATAAAGAAAAATATATAAGGCACAATTTTAATCATTACAAATATTTGAATAAAAATAATATATTGAGAATAATTAATATTAATTCAATTGTAATAAACTCTAAAAAATCATAAATGAATTAAACTTTATGGACTAATACAATTGACTTGGTAATTATCTTATATTTTATTTTCTAAAATTTCTAATTTTATAAATTTAATTCATTTCCATGTATTTAATCATGAATAAATGTCTCTAAAAACCAAACTACAAACACAGATTTATGTTAAATAATCCTATAATGTATCATTTATTAATGTACTTGTCTAAACCTTTGTAAATATCATGTAAAACATATTGTTGGGATTTCCAAACATTTCCTTTTATCCCATTCAATAACTTATCGATATTACAAATTTTACGACACTAACTCGACCAACCATTCATAAACCATCAAAGTGTCCGCAACGGAAATATATTTTTCTTGTTATATTATGTTTGCACACTAAACATAAAATCTAATTATAAACAGCACTAAGTTTGTTATTTTATGAATGAAACCTACGTTCGTAGTACATTGTCTAATGACTTAATCCGTTAGGTGAGCCTTCTTTTATTAAATAATGGGATCTGCAATGTAACTATTAGAAATTAAAATTCTATGAATGCCATATAAAATTTGAATTTGAATATTGGATAGTGCATAAAATTATTTCTTGTCATTCATCATTTCTATTAAATTTCTCAGAAATTAAGAAGTTTAAAGATGAAATATTAATTTTGTATACGTTCATTCATAAAATAATTCCAAATCACATTATATATATATATATATATATATATATATATATATATATATATATATAAATTATAATTAGAGAAACGAAAATCAATATTTCGTTGAAAGAATCAAACGTTAACCCTAGATGAATATATTAAAATGATGGAAGTACTTGATAAAAGGCAGATGACACTACCCTGACCGCTATTGATGAAACTATACAAAAGATTTACGTTTTGATTTCTAAATCGTCGTATGCACCTTTATGCTAAAAACGTAGCGTATGTAGTTCACAAATTGAATACATATATGTTCTAGATTGAGTTTTGGTATATTTATTTATTATCCTTTTTTTGAACATAAATTATTGCAATTGTAATTATATGACAAGTTTTTTGATAC
>CP092094.1:5970000-6125000 GCA_029203775.1 Neoneuromus ignobilis | reverse complement strand
GTAAATTTATAAAGATGTAATACATAAAAAACATTTTTGATTAATTCAATAAGAAAAATGTGTACACATTGTAAATAAAAAAAAGTATCCATATAACCGTATTAAACGAATCTCGTACGAATATCATTTTTTTATATAATAACCCGATTTATAAATTGAACATCAATATTTTGATTCGAAGCGGCTTCATTATTTCCGCCCGAAAGCGTGCACACACATACGTGAAATCACTGCAGGGCAAATTAACCCCCACAAATTACAGAAAGGAATGTAGAAAGATGATATTAATAATCGAGTTATGAATTCTCTTAGGGTCTATTACATTTTTTCGTGGGGTAGTTTTATTGAAAATATTATTCTACGTACAGCCCTTCGGGATGTTTTTTTAATTTCGTCTCTTCGTGTGGTCTGCCATGACACTCGCATATTTTTTACGTGATATACGATATGGAAATTATAAATATCACTCTCTTTTTTATTAAAACAGAATGTACGGTTATTTTTTAATACACACATTTACATACACACATTGACACCGCATATGTGTCTACAGTTCGTTTTTATAAAGATCTAGTAATTTATCACCATTTTTTTATATAAAATAATATATATTTATATTTTGTATAAATATATAATTATTTAACTGATATAAGAAATATATATATATATATATATATATATATATATATAAATGATTTTATATAAAAATCGAGAAATCAGAACAATTTTACAATAAAACATTGATTACCAGCTTGCGTTAAGTGGTACAATCAAACAAACAAACAAAAACTAATTATCCTGGCTTTTATTGACATATATGTGTAATTAAATTATGGCTGTATAATTAATTTATCGGTTAATTCGGTAACACACCGCCGGATATAAATTGATTTTTAAATTAATCAGTATCATATGCTAAAAAATCATATTTGTTCTCGAAATTATTTATTTCCTCCCTGGAGATACACTATGTGGCAGTTTGAGGAAAAAAATGTAAATGTGTTCCTCGATACAAGTACATTATACACGAATGATAATTTTATTTTATTTATATATATATATATATATATCTGAATAATTTAATTTAATATTAAAACAATAATTTAAAGAATCCACAGTACTGAGAGATAATTTATTGTTGATAATTTTAAGTAAGTACTTTAATTTTTATTATGAAAAATTACAACAAAAACATGTTTTAAAAAATCAAAATTAAGTGAAAAAAATATAAATTATTATAGATATATTATTAATGTTTTTAGTATGTTTATGTAATAAGTGTTAAACAGTATTTACTCTAATATTATTCTTCATTTATATATATATATATATTATATATATATATATATATATATATATATATATATATATATATATGTATGTATGTATATAACCAAAATAATAATAATAGTTTAATTTATAATTTGGAAGGTAGAGATTTTTTAAATAAAAATGATTAAATGAATAAGTAAACTTTTGTGTGTCGAAATATATAAATTATAAAAAAAATATTAAATAATTAATTCTGTAAAAATTAAAAAAAAACAGCAAATATATATTTTTTAAAATTTATTATTAGAGAAGATTGATTGAACATTAATTTCAGTCACGAATTTATAAAATATAAAAATAATAAAATATTATGGAGGATTTAGGACATTTATCTATGATAATTTATGAAATTAATGATAAGATTTCATGATTTTTTTCCTAAATAACTCCATGCATTATAACTATCAAAATATTTTTTCTATTATTACTATAAAAAAATATTTACATTAATAATTTATTTCTATGTATGTAAAATTAATAACTTTCTATTTATTCAATTGGTAATCTTTTTTTTATAAATAAATTAATCTTCTAAAATTACAAGATTTCATTAAAGCTTTGGATGACTTTTATTAATCACTAATTTTTTAATAATAATTATTTCTGTCTCCATGTCGCCATTTTTGAAACGAACGTAAGTAATATATTATTTTTAATATATATAATATTATGTCTGCATTATGAAAATGAAAATATTATAATGAAAATTTGCATGAATTGAAAAAGTAAATAATAAATATTTTAAATATTTTCATAAAATATTTATGTATTAAAGTAATAATTATTTATATGTTGAAATATATTTTTACTGTGATAAAGATGAACTAAACTCTATATTTTACTAAAAATAAATAAATGGAATATTTTTCTTTAAAAAAATTTGATTCATATATATATATATATATGATTAAAATTTTATTTATAAAAATAATTATTTAATAGATATAAATAAACTTTATATTATCAAATGTCAAGATTTTTTTAAATTAAATAAAGTAACTTCAGATAAAAAGTAATATACAATTTTTTTAAACATTATTTAAATATCATTTATTTTCATTTAATAAACATTCCTGATTATCAAAAATTAACATTTGATTTAATTTATATAATTTATTACTGCGAGCGATTTATTACAAATTGTAATTAAAATCCAAATATTATAAAAAGGAAAACAAATATTTATAAGAGTAGATGATTTAATTAAATTCATATGATGAAAATCGTGAATTTTTTTACAACAAAACCAACTTGTTTAATGTTATATATATAAAAAAATACATCAAAAAGTTATACGTCACTTGACGTCTCGCAACGTGCTTTACCAGTAGCGTGTTTCAATTCGCACCCCTTATAACTGGAGGGATGTCCCAACCCTCATACACATGGTGGGAGTTCGAAATTAACCAATCGTGTGACGGTAAAAAGTTCACCGATGTCAAGTCAAAAAGTAGGGGCCGCAAAATCATATTTATGATTAGCAAATGTTCCTTTTTGACTAATCAACCCCAAAAGGTTTTTAAGTCGTCTCCAATTGACAAATGAGTTTAGATACTTATGAATGGCAGCGACGAGTACTTTGGTAGTCTAGTTTAGTGTCGTTTGTGTGTTTGTGACTTTTTTTACGAATTTATATTCGGAATTAATATAATAAACGATGTATAGTGGTAATACGACACAAGATGAATCTATGATGCAAATGGATCCGAGGATTCAAATTAAAATGCCGGCTCAATCTTCAAGTAAGGTTTTATCTACTATTTAACAATATTTTAATTACACTTCTATATTTATTCATTCGTTAATTAATTAAATATTAAACAAACATAATTAGATATATTTGAATAATTTTTTTTATCATTTCTTTAAGTGAATTAATTAACAATGAACGTTCTATATTTTTTTCTATATTTAAAAATTGTAACTAGTTGTAGAATAATTGATAAAAAAGTACTTACTAAAAAATTGTCATGAAAAAATGTATAAAAATTAAAAATAATATGTTTATGTTACAATTTTTCTGTAATAACTAGAAATTTAATTTTGATTTAACAATTAGGATATAATAATATTTACAAATCTCAAATAAAATGTTATAATAATTTGTAATCATTACAGAATTTTGAATACTATATTTTAATTATATAAATAATAATAATTGTTAAAAAGTATATACGTATGAATTATTTTGAATGACATTAGAAATAATAAATACTATATATAATATAAAATTATAATAGAAAAAGCAAATTAACATTTTTGAAAATATCAAAAAATATACTGATATAATATAAAATATTTATATGATTTATAATTTAAGAAATTATTTTTAAATTTTAAATGAATGTAAAATAATTTGAAAAAATTGAGAAAATACACCCGATTCTTCATATATGCTGAAATTATATTTGTATTTATTTCAAAAATATGTTTCCTATTTTTAGAAAAATTCTTGTATTTATAACAAATATATATAATAAGTTAAATTAATAAAAACAATGAAGTATAAAAAGTATAACATTTTTTTTACAAAATAACGTTATTAAAAAATAAAATGGACAAAATGGTGCTTTTTTTTTAAAAAAAACAGTGGACAAATTAAAAATATAACCTTTATTCTTATAATTCTATTTTATACATATTTTTTAATTCTTATTTTCAATACAAACATTTTTAATAAATGTTTATTTTCTAAAAATGGATATTTTTTAAATTATAATACAGGCCTAAAAATTGAGATAAAGTAAATATGTTTATATATATATATATATATATATATATATATATATATATATATATATATATATATATATATATATATATATATATATATATATATATATATATCATATTATATATAAATATGTACATTTTAAAAAATAAAAGATTATTAAAGAAAATATGCAAATATTTTCCTTCAACTTTATTAAGTATTCATTTACTATTGATTTATAATATTCGAACGTGATAAAATTTCCAAAATAATTTAAAAATCGTAAATTTCTAGATACAGGATTTGTTAAAATATTTTTAAAACAATAATTAATAATAATTTCGATTAATTACAATTTCATTCGAATTTAGCAAAATAGAATGACTGAAATGTCGTTAAAAATATGTAAATTTCAATAAACAACTTATTTTTTTCTTCAATGTTAATACATTTAATAAAGTTGATATATATAATTTTAATTCATTTCTGAAAAAAGTAATATTAATTTTCATTATCAAACAACTAATAAATATTTCTAATATCTAAAAACATAAATAGATGATTAAATTATGGTTTTTATTAAAAAACCATACTATCATGTATTTTATAATTATTTTTTATAGTCAAAAGAATAACATATTAAACTAAATAAACAAATAAAGGATAATCCGACGGTTTTGAAATAAATACTAAAATTTAAAAGTAAAATAAACTAAATAATTGTCTTTATTACAAATTCTATTCTTCGTATATATTTCTAAATACAAAATGATAATATATTTAATTGTAATGATACAACTAAAATAATTTTTTTAATTAAAATGGAATTCAGAATTTCGTAGATGTTTTCATGAGCGATTTCAATGAATGGACAGAAGTAGAACATAACCTCTAGCTTATTTGTATTTTAGTTTGTAGAGAGATAATTGGAATATTGAGTATGTAATTGTTAAATAGGAAATATTTTTATTCAATAATTATATGACAATGTTAATATTTTAATGAACCTAAAATTAGTAATGTTTATAAAAAGAATACAAAATATATATTTTTATATAAACACATAGTCAAATAAATCAGTTGGAATAATTATTATTTAAAATATTCCTTGGAAAAAATATGAATTTAAAGTGATATAAAATAATCAATTTTTAAATATTAATCATGTTTGAAAATTAATAATTTTGTTCTATTTACTAAAAATAATTTTAAAAGTGTTATTCGAATCACTAAATATAACAGTTAAGAAAAAAATTTTCAGGTTTTATTAAAAAATAAGATTCAAATTTTAAATAAAATTAACATTTTTAAGAAGATAATACATCTTACATTGTTATATTCTCGACTATTAAAGTTAACGAAAATATTCAATAATCATTTATTGCTCATTTTTGTACTTCAAGATATTTTAAAGTAATTTAATCTTTTTCAGGCATTCTTTGTTAAAAATAAATAAGCCCCAATAGCAAATTTTGTAGTTGTAAAATGTTTATTCAAAAAAATGGACAAAGTTATCATAAAATTATTTTACAATCCAAAAATACAAGTATTAATGATAAGTTACTAACAAATAATTGAAAATATGCAAATTTTTTAGTGAATTTTTAGCATAATTGTTTTCAAGTTGTTATATAAAATTCTAAAAATTTATCTGAAAATAATATACATCTTACTGTTATTTATTTTATTACTTATTCAAAACAAATAACTTACAAAATAAACTGTAGCCATTTTGCTAACAATCATAAAATTATTTACCCCAAACAATATCCCTCAAAATATTTTATTTTTTCTTTATGAATTCTTTGAATAGTAACAAGATTCAATTTTTGGTAATACTAATATGAACTATTATTTAATAATAAACTAATCAAATAAACATTCTGTTTTTTAAAAAAATAATTAGTCGATACCACAAAATCCGTGATTCATTCAACCATATGTTTTAATAATTGATAAAAAAATATTGAAATGTTGATGTTAAATGACATACACGTATCAGTTTCACATGCAGATCCACCCTCGTATGCGTTTACAGGTATTTCAATTTTTCTACCATATGTTACACCAAATAAACATTCCCATATTGCATAATGCAACTGGGGATGTTTTTATTGGGTCATAATTAACGTGTGAATTTTAAACAATATGAATTTTTGATTGATTTAAAACTGATAGACGAATATTTTATAACTAACCCCCGATCATATATTCAAATTGTTTTCAATTATTTTCATATTTTATCTCGTATGGAATTTATTTTTTTTCATTTCACCCTCCGATAATGTACTCAGAGATAAATTGTATTTTTCTATAAATCAATTAAAAATGCATGATTTTTTTTAAAAAATTATATATACATAATAAATTTAATATTATATATATATATATATATATATATGAATAATATCTAAACCTAATGATAGAAAATTGATGAACTTTCCATAAATTGATGAAGGGTTGTTCGTATAAAACGTGCTTCCGGCAAATCGCGTGCAGTACTACTATATATAAAGTTGTTCATATAAACATCAAACCTAATTTGTCATTTATAAAGTATGTCATTTTATATGGTTTACTCATGATGATGTCATGGAAAATTATCCCACAATTATAAAGAAATAATAATTTTAATAAACGATGAAAAATATACAAACAAGAAATATCTAAATAATATTGTATAGTAATTATATATATTAAACATTTCTAGGATCTATTTTAACTTAATTTTCAGTGTTGGTTATTATTTTTTCACTTAATATAAGCTGTTTTAATGCTGAAAACAAATTTTAATCTTCCTTTTAAAAATTATCATCTATTTTGTTATCTTATTTGAACTATCAAATTTTAAATATTTTACTGCTTTCATTTATAAATGAGTTCAAAAAGTTTAAATTAAAATTGAATCAAAGGAGTATTAAAAATATAAACGAGTCTAAAACATCCAAAAAAACATTACGTTTCCTTATATCAGCACACCATGTATTACAATTAATAAATTTGTTAAAAGAACCATCTTTGTCTTGTGAGTGTTGTTCTAATTCTTTTTAAGAATAACCCTGACCTGTTATTTCCTGGTACAAAAGAGTACCAACACTTACATTACGACGCCCACATTATGAAGTGGGCAATGCTGGTTCTTGATGTATTAACAAAAGATTCGACACAAAACACAGGATGTGATTGCTCTTTTCCTAGTGTGCATTGAATAATTCATAATAATAAATAATACGCAGTTATATGTATTAGTGTAAATAATACGCAGTTATGTGCCAAGTTTATTATAAATTTTATTTAATCAAAATTGAGTGTTCATTTTGATAATATTTGGAAAATTCGGAATATTTTGATTTTGTGAAAAATATGAAACTGTAATCATCAATTACTTTATATTTTTATTCTATAATAAATCATTAAACTATTTAAAAAATAATAATTGTATTTAAAACGTTAATAAACATAACTACGATGAAAATGGTAGAATAATGATTTAATTCATATAAATAACAAATATTAAAAGTATGCTTAATATACTTAAAAACAAAATACAATTTAAAAAACCACAAAAATAAATTACTATTAAATCAAATCATCACAAATTATACGACTAATAAAACCCATATTTGTTTTTTTAGGCCGAATTCTTTACGACATCCCTTGTAAAGTATGTCGAGACCATTCTTCCGGAAAACATTACGGTATCTTTGCATGCGACGGCTGTGCTGGATTCTTCAAAAGATCAATCCGTCGTAACAGACAATACGTGTGTAAAGCAAAAGCAGAAGGTACTTGTATTGTCGACAAGACGCATAGGAACCAATGTCGAGCTTGTCGATTAGCGAAATGTCAGGAAGCCGGGATGAACAAAGATGGTAAATATTTTTTTAATATGTACTAATAAAAAAATGGCTAATAATCGGTTTGAATTTAAGACAAAATGAAATTTAATTATTTTTAGCTGTTCAACATGAACGAGGACCGAGAAATTCGACATTGAGACGACAAATGGCATTGTTTTTTAAAGAACCGGGTGAATCTAATCTTCCAGGTTTATCAGGAATACCTGCTTTAGATTTAAGTATTTCACAAACGTCACCACCACCTCCGCCAACACTTGTACCATCTCATCCGTTTATTTGTAATCCTGGTAGTTTTTCACGAGTAAGTAAAATATTTTTTTTATTGATTTCGATTTAGTAATACCAATAATATATTTTAAAATACGATAAACTATTGAATTATTAAATTTCATTTATTTCCACTGATTCTATTTTTTTCTTCTAGTTTTCAATTCCTTTACCACTGCCATTATCAACCCCAGTTACACCTCCAATGATATCAACAGAAACAATATGTGAAAGTGCAGCTCGTCTTCTATTCATGAACGTCAAATGGGCCAAAAATGTTCCAGCGTTTGCTTCATTACCATTCGCTGACCAATTACTCCTTCTCGAAGAAAGTTGGAGGGAATTGTTCGTGCTAGGAGCTGCTCAATTCTTAGTTCCACTCGAACTCAATCCACTAGTACAAGCTTGCGGCGTCTTAGCCTCAGATTCAGATCCTACAAGAGGTCTCACGTTTTTACACGAAGTGAAATTGTTTCAAGAGACATTAACGAAATTTGCACAACTGCATGTCGATCCGCACGAGTTCGCTTGTTTGAGAGCGATTGTTCTTTTTAAAACGTCATTCGATGGGCCTGGGAGTAGTAGTGCTGCAAGTACAAGTAGTTCTCCGAGTAATTCTGATACGAAAATGTTGACGGATTCAGCAGCTGTCGTTGCACTTCAAGATCATACACAATTGACATTGAATAAATATATTTCAACGGCACAGCCTGGACAACCACTTCGGTTCGGTAAACTTTTATTACTTTTACCAGCATTGAGAGCCGTATCTAATAACACGATTGAAGAACTCTTTTTCAGAAAAACGATTGGGAATATTCCAATAGAACGATTAATATGCGACATGTATAAATCGAATGATATTTGAAATTTTAACTTTGTGTATAATTTTTAATTTAATTAAATGTGTTATACATACAATTATTTATTAAGATTTGACGTTTCAAGAATTTTATTAACAAACAGTTAAATACAGATGTATTTAAAAATAAATCAGAAAATTTACACAAACCTATGTACAAAATTTCAATATATTTAAAACAATTATTCGTGTAATGAATGTGTTAAAAATATTATAAAAAAATGTATATATAATAGGCGAATTGCCTGCGAGTTATTGGCAATAAATGTACAAGTGGCAATCGTGAAATTTATTTTCATAGATTTTACTGTGATTTATGTATAGTATTTTAAGTTAAAATGCAATATGTATTTTATTTTATATTAAAATTATTCATTTTTATTGTATATTTAATTTTATTTTTATTATTTTTTATTTAAATCAAATGAGGCCTTTACCAATAAAAGTATTATTAATTGTTTAAGATTAATATTTAGTTATATTATGTAAAAATATAAACATATAAGTATATTTTTATGTATTTAACTATATATAAATATAATGTATAAATATATATATGATAAATAAATATATTTTATTATATAAAAAATGTGTTTAAATTTCATACTTAACAAACATATTTAATTATTTTAAATGATCCTTAATTAATTATCTAATTGATTATTATATAAAATCGCGTATAAGTTAATTTAAATCAAAATAAAATAAATGGATCCACAAAAAGAATTAACCATTTAAGATATTAAAAATTGATAATTACATATTTACTACAATATTTAATTCATAAAATACAATTTATAAATAAAATAAATATAATTTTAATATTATTATCTAGTGTTACTCACACTGTACAAAATACCTACTATAAAAAATAATTTATGGCATCACTGTCTTAACGCACTGACCACAATTTAGTAAACACACTGCCCCCTTGTTCGGCATCTCTGTGTATATTCGAAGACATACAAAACACCTCCATTGGCCAGTATTAACTTCCCTTAATGGTTATACTATTTTCTATTGTGTAGATAAATGACATGCTGACAAATTGCTAAGCTCCTTACGTGAGTGACGACTTGCTTGCAATGCACCACTACACTATTAAAGACATATTTGTCAAAATGTCACAAAGGTTTTTACAAAACATCAAAAGTGCACTCGTCTGAAAAAATGCGTATTTTTATTTGACTATCTTGCCGACAAGGTGCAATATATAGACTACGTATATCTTTTTTTCAAAGAAAATCAGTTACGAAATGAACTACGCTCGAAACTGTATTAAAATGATATTTGTATAGGTGGTGTAATTGATGTAAACGTATGTGAAGTTTGTATTAATAAGACATGTTTTTCTTTTCAATCGATTTAATAATCTACCAATATTTTTTTATATTTTGGTATGGCTAAATTCATTTTTACTTATGAATTTGTACTTTATATATCACACGATATTTTTCTTTCTAATAACTATTTTATATATAATAGTTTCTTAACATTTTTATTTTTGTATTCAATTTATTTATTATTATTATTTAAAAATAATAAATTCGTTTATTTCACTATAATAAATATTATATTTCAATATCAATACAGAATATCTGTTAAAAGTAAAAAAATTACAACTCTGTCAACATAATTCCTAGAAAGATACAGATGACAGAAAAGATTATACTACTAACTACGAGATAATAACTACTGTTCTGAAAAACGAAGTAAATATCCAATAGCTGACTTTAGTTCTTTACAATTCGTATGATCTTTTTGCATCTTTAGTACAGTATTCTTTTTGTAAGAAACTAATCTGAGTTTGATCTGCATTATCAATATATATGAAAAAAAAATGTATAAAGAAAGGCATAGGAGCAAGATATTTTTATTTTCATATTTTTTCTCCTTTACTATTTTATGTTAATATATATTGCTTTAAATTTATGCATTTTGTAGATTTATATTTTTGTAAGTTACAGCTTTTTATATCCTTGTGAAACAGTTATAAAGAATTGCAATAATAAATTTTTAGTAAAAAGATTCGTTTATTAAGAAATAAATTATTTCAAAAATGTAATGTTTTTGAGAAAAGAATCTTGTAAATAATTAGAATACAATCTTATCTTAATAATATTTTTTGAAATTATACAGAGACAATTGTAAAATTTAGATTGTATTTTGTAAAATAAGTATATTGTAAAATCCTTTTTTTAAGAAAAAAGATTTATAACAAATATCTTTTATAATAATTTCATAAATCTAATATTCATACACATAAAACACATTTCAACAAATCCACAACAGTACTAAAATTTATAAAATCTTTATTTAAATCAAAACCACATTAACACAAAATTTCAAATACACTAGTTATAAAAGACACGGAACAAACTGAATGAATGAATAAAGTAAATTTATTAACAATAAAAATAATAAGTACAAAAATAGTATACAAAGATACAGATTAAAATGTAGTTACTTATTTAAAGAAAATATTATACTATATAAAATGATAAACAGACAAGAGTTGAGGAGAAAAAATAATACATAATATAACATACAGGAAATTTTCAAAAACCTGTTTATGAACAACCTAATTAACTTAAAACTATATAAACACAAACAATAAACTTAAATTAAACAAATACTGTGGATGCTGCGAAATTGAATCAAAGTAAACTTGACGATGCGACCTCCCGATGATCCTTCGGAATGATCTAATGCTTATGGTGGCGGCCGAGGCGATGTACCAGTTAGGCGAAGGAAGGGGGGTTTATAATATTTTGTCATAGAAGGAAAAATGATGGATTTAGCTCTCTTAGATTTGTAGGATGGGTGTTGATCGAGGCGACTGATTAAGGAATTTTCATGATGACTAGCATGGATAAGATAGCAGGTAGTTACACTGGATATATGGTTGAAAAGTAGAGGACCAAAAACGGAGCCCTGAGGAACTCCGGCAGGAATAGGGAGTGTTGAGGATTTTTTTCCCAGACTCTCTACAGTGAAAGAGTGCTGGGAAAGGTAATTCTGGATCAACTTGATAAGGTATAAAGGGGGGCTTGTTGTATGTAGCTTGGAGATGAGTGCGTCGTGGTAGAACAAACTGAAAAATATTCTCATACATTTATAATAAGTATCAGTTTTTTTTTTATTTAAGTTTAAAATAAAAGTAAAGGAAATCCGTTCTATTAGATAAATACTTGAACAGGTCACAATTGATCATCGATAGATCATCGAACACTCGCTATGAAATAACGCACGATCGATATTCTGTTTGAAACTAGATTTTAAAATAGATTTGTTTCAAGTGGGTGTATATATTACACAATGCTTTATCGGTACATCTCTTTCAATAACAACTCGAGTGTTTCCTGTAATCTTAAAATTTACCGATTCTTTTGTGGTTTATATTACAAAATAACTATATTATGAAACATATACAAATATACATTGATATCATCATGCGTGTGTGTGAATTTATTAATTTTATATACATTAAAAATATTATTTTGGAAAAAATAAAAAAATCTACTGAACGAACAAAGTGGGATTGAATAATTTTTAAATTTTTAATAATGATTAAGTATATATTTTGAAATGTAAAAAATCTATCACGAATTATATAGGGTGGTTCCAACACGAGCACATCAGTTAATTTTTAAATAAAACGCATCTTTTTGAATGAGCGATGATGTTTTTTTTTGAGTGATGATGAATGTGCTCTCCTAATGGGACACCTGATATATTTCAGGCATAATATTTATTATAATGGATTAAAAAATAACCAGTACATTTTATATGTTCGTTCAACAAAATCTCTCTTGAAACCAACCAAAGTATGACACTTGAGATTTTTATACGTTACACCAAGTTTATTTGTATAGGATACCATATTTTGTGATCATCGTATTATAGAAGGGAGAGAAGATTAATGACATTGAAAATGAAAATTTTATAAACGTTTATCCAGATTTCAATATAATAAGAAATATTATCAAAAAATTCAATATAAAAATCATAAAGAATATAAATTAATAACTATATATTTATGTTGATAACTTTCCATCAGTCGAAAAGTAACTGTATTTTACAAACAATTCAACGACCCTTTCAGCAAATACCGCCACGTTTTGTAACTTACATAATTGTGAACGAAAAAAAAGCACTTGAAAATATCAGTGTTTTGTATTTATGAAAAAAGACTGTAACATTTACTAAAACAATACATCGTACGGATACTTAGAGTTGGCAACATTCGAGTGGTTGTGTGAACGGATTGTTTGAAGGTAACAAAGCATGAAATTCGTTCAATGTATGGGGAGGTTTGATTAAACGCGTTTTATAGTCAATTATGTTGCGTCGCGTCCCATACCTCTTCAAGCTACACACACACTCGACAATCGCTACTATATAGCAGCTGGTATGTGTGTTAAGTACTTAGTAGACATACAAATACACACACACAAATGTTTTTAAAAAGTCGTACATTATTTATATATGACTGTTTCAAAATTGATCAATGTTAGCTTTTTAAACCATCTGATTTATTTCTAAAATCTGTCTTTCACACAAATGATGTCAAGATTTCATTTTATTTAAAACTAATAATATTAAAAAAGAGTTTTTTTTACTTAAACATATTCTCAATGATTTTGTATATATATATTAGTATATATAAAATAAATCTCTGTTATTGAATTCTTGTTTAATAATTTATTTAAATTAGTAATTACTACTCATAAATTTATCTTTTCGGATTAACTTGTATAAATAAATTCGTACATGCCAACAAATAAATGTTAATGAATATAAAATGAAGACATGACCTGTTTATCAAATAAAAAAAAAACTATTCATTGATTTCTGTAGATCTTTTTAAAGAAACACTTTCAATCACATTCTTGAATTATAATCGAAACAATATGATAAACATGTTGAAATTTTATAAATCATCATCATGCTGGCATTCTCGACAAACAAACCGCATAATAATGAATACAATCTAATATTCTTTCGAATCACTTAAGTCGATTTGTAAGGGGAGACGAATAGGTACGATTGTTGCACACAGCGTGATATCTTCAGTACAAACATTTTCATACTGAGTTTTTATACAAAATTGACACTCGATTCGCCACTATACTAATGTCGTTTCAACGCCTTTGTAATGCCACTTCAGTAACTTTAGATTTTTGTCTGAAAGATGAGACGTTCACTGAAAAATTTCGTACATTCAAGCCCGCATCTTCAAGAGATCTGTATAAAAAAATCGATTCCCGTGTGACTGATGTGATGACGTTATGATGATTTTAATTCGAGTCAACGTTTACTCTCTTTAATAGGTCTTGTAAATATGTACAGTAGTGCATTGTTTCTATATTGCAATTCCGTGACTGCACCTTTTGCACTTCAAGCTTGTACATTAAACTGTTACATGTTGAAAATGTGTGCAGCTTTTCATCATGTATTGTTTACTTGAAACAATTGGGTTCAGTCGATATATTAGGGACTCAAAAATTTTAATTTTTTAAATATTAAATTGTAAATGACTAAACAATAAGTAGTAATTTATTTTTTTATTTCAATAGTTTCTTATTTTTATCAAATATCATATTTAACTAAACCTCCTAACATATTCATTTTTTTACATTTATTATATTTTAATCAGAATGGCCTTATTAAATAGAATTTATCAGAATGGCCTTATTAAATAGATTTTATTAAATAGAATTTATTGATAAATAGATTTATTGATAAATAAGTTAAATAAACAATTATTAAAGAATTAAAATACTTAGTTTTAATCAAGTATATTCTGTTCATTAATATAATAAAATGTTAATAAATAGTAAAAAAATCAATGAAATTTATTGAATATTATTTTTTTAAAAATTTTAAAAATTTAATGACAAAAATATTTCGATTGCAAATAAAAATTATTTAGAATATTAAAAAATACATTTATTTTTGTATCCAATAGATGTATTACTCACCATAAAAAATATTTCATTTATACTTAATCCATAATTTTCAATATCTGAATTTTATAAAAAAATCAAAAAATATTGGAAATCTTTCTTCTTTTACAAAACAAAAATTTAACAATAAAATAAATATCTAATAGTTGATCATGAATGTTTTCACATCAAATAAACGAATTATAATAAAAAAAATCCATTTTGAAAATTTTATAATGAAATATGGAAAATTTTATAAAAAAAATTTAAATTTTCAAAAATCAATTATTTGCTATAAAATTATTAATTGGATGTAATTAATATCATATCAATTAAATTTAATGCATATTATTACTTTTGAAGTGATTTAAAACCATGAAAAGAAAATAAAGTTCATCTTTTAGTTTTTCACTTAGAAACGATTTATATCATTTGAATGAATACATCCGTGAATTGAAATGTCGATAATATGAAATAATAAAATAATTAACCAGTACATCAAAATTGTTTCATAAATAAATTAATCCCTTTCATAGACGTTACCTTCAATCAAAATATTTTCATAATTCGATATCATACAATTTCTTTAAACGTTTCAAGCATCGCGTTTCAACATTACAATAATTCGTTACTCGATTCATGAAACCTATATTTGACTCCCACCACTACATTTAAACACAGCATCAATCTCGTTTACCGAGACCAAATGCCAATTTGTCAGCGAATACTAAAGCAACGCTCAGGATATACAATACCCTGCTCAATGCCAGGATTATCCTTATATACAGCTGTAGCCATATATGCACGCATTATACCCGAATAAAATTTCAGTACCGTACAATTACACATTGGTAGTTGAAAGAGACTGTCAATGTTGTATTTATATTATGGTACACTTTGTGTGCAAATGGGGGTATATAATAAACTTTGGGAACAGTGACCTGCCTTTTCAACACTTCATACATTACCCTCGGGTGTAGACTTCATTATTTAACCATACATTATCCTCACGGATGTCAATCCAAATGTTTCATTGTGTGTACGAAACGTGATTGTGACTATAGACATACACGCATTTGACGTAAAATGGCGGATGAATTTAATTAATATAATATTGTAGCTCATCGGTTCATTTTACAAGTGATTTTATTAAAACTACACCGTACAAACTAATCAATTAAATACACTTTCTTATAATCAATAGCATATATAATATATAATCAATAAATGCATTTTTCACATTTCAAAAATTACTTAAAATCCTTATATATCTTTATAGTAATGATAATTTGTTATGGATATTTTGAAGTGATTTGTTAATAAATTAGTTAAATTTTTTTCAATTTTTATCACTCTCTTATTTCTCCATATATTGTTGATTTCTATATCACATTAGTAAACCGTATATATATATATATATATATATATATATATATATATATATATATATATATATATATATAGGAGAAAGAGAGAGTTTAATATATCCAAATGATATCTTCTTTAATTTTTATCCATAGTAAATATATTGTATATAATTATCCCATCAATATTCAACTATATTTTGGAAATCTTATCTAATAAATCCATTTAACTTTATTGTTGCATACTTTTTTCTTTTTATTTCATAATCTTTGATATTTAATTTTATTAATATATAATTATACATATATATTTATAAAAAATATTTGTAAATGACTTGTAAAAAATGAAATATTTAAACAGATTATTATATAAAAAAAAGAGAATACGAATATAAAAAAGACAAAACAAAATATAAGAAAACGATATCAAAAAAGAAAAACAAAATGAAAATGTAAATCACAAATTATAAAAACCAATTGAAACAGTGTAATAAAATAAATTAGACAGAAAATAAAATAAAATAAGTTAAATTAAAAATCAAAATAAATTCAAATATTAAAATAGAAATCAAAATGACAAATTATGTTAAAAATGACATAAAATGATATTATAAATTAAAAAAAAATAATTTACTGAGTATCAAGTACAACAATGTAATGAAAATGAAAATAAAATAAATTAGAACAAAAATAAAATGGAACAAGTTAAGCTAAAAATCAAAACAAATTAAAAAAAATAATATATCACTTGGATAAATTTATTTTTTTAAAATAAAATACGCTCTTAATTTAACGTCACATTAAAAATCACACATCATTAAAGGCCATAAATAACCAACGACATTCTTAAACCTACGACCTTCATATTGTCAACAAGCTATTCTGTTACTTTATAATTAAACCGTGTATTTTTTTTGGAACAAATCTCTGTATACACATTACACACAATACCAGCTTATCACATACGTTTTATATATTTTCTTTTTGGTTTCCATAATTTCGAAATATCGATACTTGTTATTTTATGCGAAAAATACACAAAAAAGTAATATATTTTAAAAAAGCAAACATGCAAACAAAACTTTGTACAAAACAATAATGGTATTAAACGGAATTCCTTGAAAATAAAATCAGCAATCTGTTATATAGAGCTGTCAGTTATGTCTCTGAACGATTCACTTCATTCAAACAGCCCCTAGCGTGTCGACGCCATTGCTAACGCTATTATCGTTTTTAATACTGCTTAATTTTTTATCTGGCTTCGACAATTTAGATATTCTGTCATTGTGGACATAATAAGATGAATTCGATGTAGAGGGTATGTATAAATTGTTGGTACAATAAGAGGGGTTCTGTTTTATTATTCACTCGATTGAACACATTTTTAACAACAATAAGAATTTCATTAACAATTTATCATATAGTGGTTAAATTAATGAAACAATGTAATCATTTTGAAATAAAACAATATCTGAAGAAGCCAAAAGTCACTACTAAAAAGTGTTTGTTTGAAAATATTTTGAACAAAAGGGATTCTCACCCTTATTGTAATGAACTTGTATTAAGAGTTTTTACCTTTTTGGTTTTAATCTGCATCTAATACACGTCGCTGTTAGTCCTAATCTCTTGTTACAAGAATCCATGAGTATTATATTTCGAGTAAAATAGCAATGATTATAAACCATTAGTAAGATAGTAGAGGCCACATATTATTGTCATAAATAATTACAATCTTTTGTATCATATCCGTATGGAGTTGTGAGAAGAGAAATCGATCCTTGTATTTGATTCTTAAAATTGACTTGTTAAATATTATAAAATCTTTATTTTTATTATTAAATTAAGAAAGTATATTTATATTGTTTAGAAATGTGTTTTATTATTTGAATAATTTTTAGGAATCAAATTTTCAATTTTAATTAATATTATATATATTATAACCTCTGAAATACACACATATGTATATTTCAAAGCAATGTCAGTATTCTTCAGCTCAATTGAAGTACATTATTAATTATTGTATATTTATAACATATATTATTATTTACAACTATTTATATTCTTTTTATATACTGAATTCAAATGAATATTTCTTTATTTATAAAAAAAATGCAATATTTATTTTAATATTATTAATTTTTTCCTTATACACTACTGTTAATTATTCAACTCGATTGAAATGTTTATAAGACATAACTTTGCAAAAAAGTAACCAAAAACGAAAAAATATGAATTAGTATCGACCTGAAATTTTTTTAAATCCTCACGGTTGATTATGTACCTGTCTGTAATTACTTATTTAATATTACCTGTACCATTTTACAACCAAATGATTTACCGACAATGTTCAAAATCGTACTTCCTTCTTTAAAGTGCACCGGCCCGTTTGACCGTATTACGTTACATATAATAACTTTTTGATTTTTCCCATACAGAAGATACCGACATCGAAACATACATATATATGTATATGTGATTGCTTATTTTGATTTTTTGAGGGGAATAAATAACTCAATTTCAAATTGTTTATAAAATTAAAACTTTTAAAATTTAGATTCTACAATAAATATCAAATTAACTATTTTTATTTGATATAAGAAACATTTTTTTCACTTTTATGATAGTTAGTAATCCGTAAAAGTATTAATAATTAAATACAATATTTTCACAAGAAATATTTAATTTTCTCCATTATAATTAAAACAATACTGGTAATAATACAGACTGAGTTTAGATATTCCATTCATAATTATAAATTATACAAACGACTTTTAAAATTTTGTTAAAAATTCGACTCCATATTAAAGTATATTCACGAGTCAATCTTCCACTTATATTAATTACATATTGTTAACATCCTATGCATAATTACAGTTTATATTACCAACCACTTTAATATAAACCAAATAAAGCACATAATTAAAAAAATACAAACCACCGATTCAAAAACAATCCACCTTACGTCTATAATTTTCAATGTTTTCAAGGTTTATGTTTGCATAGGCCGTAGGCATTTCAAATTCCAGTTTTCAGTGGACTGTTTACAAAACCGTTCGTTGTATTGAGTATAGATATGACCTCCAGCAATATTGCTAAATTATATATATATATATATATATATATATATATATATATATATATATATATAAATTAAAGCGTTTGTTAGAAGGAGATAAGTGTATCGACGATGAATGTAAAATAATAGAATCGATTCATTTCAATTAGCGTAAATGTTTTGATAAAAAGATACTTCAATGTTGATCCATTTGTCGATGGGTGCGATCCCCAAAAACTGAGGCTTACTGACATTATATTTAACAGTGAAGAAGCCAAATGCTATTAATATATTGCTCTATTGTGTTGCATCCCTAAACGCTTCTCCCACTGAACAATTCATTCAAATCTGTTGCCCTTCCTGTCTTTTTTATGAACTAGTTGGATAGTTATGACATATATTTTTATAAACTAGAATACAATATATATATATATATATATATATATATATATATATATATATATATTGTATTCTAGTTTATAAAAAATAGTATGAAACATTTTCAAATTTTTGTATTAACTTAGTATTGAATTCAATATCTTATTAATTTTTGAATAACAAATTTTATACTTAAACATGTTTATAATTTATTGACACTGATTATATATAAATAAAAACTGAATACCATCCATAAAATATTTTTTTTCACTGATGGATAAATCCCTTTACTTAAGAACTCGTTTTTTAAACTACAACATGATGTTTCTTTTAATTACTTTAATGTCTTTCTATTATATTTTCACCTGTACGTGTATTAATTTTTCATCATTTTAAAATATATATATATTTATTTTCATGATTTTTGAAGCGCTAAAAATATATACTATTAAATGTATTTTTAAAAACAAATATATGGTTTGTATAAAAATAATTACAATAAATCATTATTTTTTCCCAGAAGTCTCATCTAAACATTAAAAAAAATAATTGTCTAATCATAAACATTATTAATAATAATATAATCGTCGTATTATATATATATATATAGTGTGTCCCATTAAGAGCGTACAACTTAGTTTTTAAATAAAATATATATTTTTTGAATCAGAAATATTTTTTACGATGTTGAGTTTATGCTCATTATGGGACACCCTATATATATATATATATGCAATAATAGTTGGTAAGTTAAACTGGTTTATATTAAGTAATATTTCTATATCTTATATACTTTATTTACATTTTATAATACAGAAATATACAAAAAAATATAAAAATATACAGATTTCTTGAATAAACATTAACTTCTTAGAATATAATCTTAAAAATACACCATTAATTATTATTTGTGTGTTTAACAACTATTTTTGTACTGGCTCCAATCTTATGCTTCATCATTATCAGTTTGGTATCTACTCTGTGGGACATTATTTCTAGGATTGCTTCTCACATTGTTCCTGAGCTTGAAGATGACGTCATCGTTTCCAGCAACACTTCTTTGAGCAGATCGTGGAGGCACGTAAGGTGTATTATAATTGTAATTCACTTTAAAACCAGTTGGATCTGTGTATGTGAAACGACCACGGACTGTCCCATCGGCTGACTTTTGAGCACCATGAGCTATACCGTCCTGAGTACGGTATAAGAAACCGAAAGTGCCATCATCTGATGGTAAAACACGAGCATCTTCTAGTATCTGTTGTCCATTAACAACGAATATTGTTAAGAGTACAGCAGAAAATAACGTTACCTAGAATAATATACAATATATATTTTTTTAATGTTTGTAAATACCCAACAGACACGAAATAATAAATTAATTACTACATACATATTCTCTTTTTTCAATAATTTGCTATTTTTAATATATATTTGCGCTGTTTTCTTCAAAAAAAATATTTTATGTATTTATTGATTATTTTATTATGAAGTTATGCATGTAATTTATTCTTTTATTAAAAATAAATAACAAGAATCATTTCATCATAAATTTTAAAATGCTTTTATTTTTGAAAAGTGAAAGGTCTATTTTATATTATGAATATTGAAAATATTAAAACAATATTTCAAGTTACTTGTTTAAAAACCCATTCTTTTCACTTTTTCAAAAATATATACTTAATGTTTAATTAAATAAAAAGTTGTTTTTCATACCTATTTTTATAAAAAATTAATTTATAAATGAAAAACAAATATTTTAAAGCAAATAAGTTTGAGAAATTGCATTTTTTGTTCTCAATAATAATTCAAAAAATATTTTTTTTAGTCAAACATCGAATATAAAGGAACTGAAACTAAAAGATTTTTTAAAAAATAAAATATTTATTCAGACTAATAAAATACAAATATATATATATAAACTCAGAAGATTCAAATTCATTTACCCAAAATTGGCTACAATCTTGGTTAAAAAATTAAATAAAATTTGTTGAATATGAAAAAGATATTCAATATAATCATTAATAAGAATTTTAATCAATATTCCATATATATATATATATAGACATATGTATGTATGTGTGTGTGTATAATAAATTAAAACATACAATTATTAAAAGTAGTTTTAAAACAATTTAATAAATTTAATTTTTCTACTTGTAATATTTCAAATTTTAATTCATTTTTAACCATGCAAGAAAAGAAAATAATAATATAAAATAAACAGTTATTCATTAATAAAAACATGTCTTCCGCCATATTAATTCTTAATGCGTACAGATTTGCCATTCTCTTAAGAATTTATAAAAATTATTAACTGTGTTATGAAAATAAACTAATAGTTGTTATGTTAAAACGTATTAGATGTTAAAAAAATGTATTAGTGCATAGAATAATCAATGATATTTAAATATATAATTTTTTTTCTAACTTACCCAATAATATTTAAACATTGTTTTATATCAAGAAACACCTAGTCACACCTATTGCTGAATATGAGTTGTGCGGAAAGAGTGATTGTACATATATAGGTCTGGAATTAATAAAACACATTGGTATGTTGTGCACATAACGCAAGGTCGAACAGAAAGTCGATCGACTTTGTGAGAAAATATTTATTGAAACACAAAACGTCGACTGTGATATTCGTACAAACAGGGCCGTTGTAAAAATATATAGTGATGGAGCATTTATTTGTACTGGATTGAATAGTAATATTTAATTATCTTTTCAATACTTTTTAATTGATAAAAGTTAACGAAATGTATCTACAAATCAAATCAAACTATCTGACAACAGATATGTAAGTTAACAAATCAGTAACATACTTTATGGTTACTTTTACAAGAAAAAGAAATCAGTTTATATACCACACGTGTAATCATAATAAAATTTATGACAGTAAGTAAAAGAAATCTTTAATAAAAAAACACACATATATTTTATTTACGTATAATTTTAATTCTATAACAAATAAAATAAAACTTATATTAATTTGTATATGAAGTACATGTACAAAAATTAAATATTTTTTCTTTTTTAAAAAAATAACGAAAAATCAAATGCTAACACAGAAATTAAAATTTATTTTAATACAATCTACATACTTATCTAAACTAGTGCAAATAAAATGCGTGTGACAACGTCAACCAGTCAGTTGAAACTAAGAAAAATTGGTTTAAAATGATTTAATAATTTCTTTCATAAAATCGTTCTAAATAAAACTGGTCTTTTAGATTACAAACACATGTCGACATACAGTCAAAGATTATTTAGTCAATAAGATTTCTTTACGAAAGAAGGTCATGTGTAACGAATTCCATAAATAATATTGCAATTAGCCTTTTGTAATATGTTATTATTATTCAATCAGACTATTTTTTTTTAGAAAATCAGCTACCTACAGATATATTAACAATATGTTTATACATATAACAAATATATTAGTATAAATTTATTTAATACAAAATATATTATTGTACTTTTTAAGAGTGTAGTGTTAAAAAATATTAAGGACAAAACCAGCAAGAAAATTTATAACAAATATATTAATTCGAAAATATATACTTCTCTACAGTATTCTGAAAAAATATAAGATAAAAATGTTAAAAAGTATAATGCCTAACTCAATTAATTTTAAAATATTTTTCTTTTAATTAATATTTGTATAAAATTCAGAAATAGATATCTTTATGTATATTATTAAGTTTTTGCAATATGTATAAACATTAATCATATAATCAATAACTAAATAGTAAATAAAATGTATTCAGTTAAGGAGGAATAAAATAATTTATGCAGATAAAGGAAAGAAAATTCTGAAAAATTACTGAACGTTAGATTACTTCAACATGCAAACCATTTATAAAACGAACGTTGAACATTCACAAACGGATTTCGAAAAAAAAATTAACTGGTTAGTTTCAATGTATCTTGTACACCTCGAGATAATCACTTTTCTATTTTACATATCATTAATTCTGCAATTCCAGCTATCATCCCACGCTGCCAGTAGTGAACTTAAATTGAATATTGTACAATATACTCTTATATATTTTTATTACCGGTTTAAGATCATTGTCAAAAGAAAATAAATAAGATAATAGTTTATTCATATAATTCAAAAAAGGACGTATAAAAAGGCAATATTTTACCATGAACTTTTTACAAATTTAAAAATTGTATCATTATTTTTATCCTACGAAATCAACAATCTTTAAATGATAATCAATTTTTTCATCAATTGAGATTTTTATTATATATAAAAGAAGCAATAAGTCTTTAAAAAAATAATAAAAAATCATTGTATTATAATATTTTTTATTACGATAAAAAATTTGATTATTTTTTCTCATATAAATTCCAAAAAAAAATACATCATAATGTTTATATTTAAATAAGTAAAATTAATCATTAATTTTTTTAACAAAATTAATTAAAATGCACTATATTTAACGATGAATAATAATATAAACGTGTTCTTGACTAAAACCTATTAATAAAAAAACCACTCATTTATATCATTTTTCACGACATCTAGACAGTCACATAAACCAATATTTACAAGTTTTCGATCAATGTATAAATTAATATAAAATTTATTCAGTTCAGTGGACGTTACTAAAAAATTCAATGAAAAACCGATATATCGGATCACCTTTATTTATGAACAGTAATATTCGTTAAGCTATCGGTAAAAACCTGTACAGCTAACGGCTTACAGTACAAGAATCAATCACACAAAACCATGGCTGACCACTATTCAATAATGATAATTAGATTCGATGTTAACGATTCCTTTTTAATGACGTAAATGGTAATTGTTACGTTTTTTATTATTGGATTGATAATCATTTCAATTGTATCTCGTACGACTGATTGTTTCAAGTCAATTAATTGAAACGGAACAGAGATATTTTTTTGGTATATGACATTTTATAAGAGATTTAAATCAATTATACACAGAAATATATATAATTAAGAAGATTTATTTAAATATTCTATCACACTATTTTCATAAATGAAAAATAATTTTATCCACACTTTTTAGAAACTATCTATTATATATATATATATATATATATATATATATATATATATATATATATATATATATATATAGTTATTATTTATCAAAGTATCTAATACAAATAAGTAATATAAGCAGAATTATTTATATAAGTATACGTTCACCCACATTGTCCCCTTCTACTATACTATAAGTTATTTTGCAAATATATACATAAACCAACTTATTTTATTCAATATTATTTTTTAAAATAAAAGTAATATATATATATATATATATATATATATATTATCAATAAAAATATTTTTATAATTTGGAAATAAAAAAATATATTATTCTATTAATAGATTAATTAAAATATATAAGTTAATAATAAAATCATAACTAATTTTTTTTACTCATATTGTAATTATACTAAACTCATTAATAGATTATATTAATTAATAACTATGATGTCCTATCTAAAAAGTAAATTAATCAAAAAGTCTATACTGTAAAATTTTAATTTATTTTCTTAGTATTTTCGTTGTATCATTTCATAAACTAACTTTTCTCATTTTCATAAATTCAACATGTCAATTTTCATACCTTAAATATTGACTACTGAAAGTATTTGAAACGAACCTTGAATTGAATATCACGTACAACAATTTATAGTAAATCTGCTTTTCCTATCACGCCTAGTAAGTGAGTTCCCATCATCTACTCAAGACCTTGTCTGAGGTCTTTGATTGAAATAATAACATACGCCTCTACTTACACGAAAAATAATATGTGAATTTGTTCAACTGCGCAAAATTTCAAATGACCTTTTATGTGAACTCAATAAATCAATTAATTTCGTATAAAAATATTATAATGTCAAATGATGTAATATTTTTGTAGTTAAACAATGATACTTCGGCATTTCGATTTGTAATCATTTTCAGTTATAAAATAATATGTTTCTAATGATTATTAGTATATATATTATATTCTTTTAAGGCATAAAATTATTTTTAGTTCATAATTTCCATACAAAAAAGACAAAAATGTATATAGTATATAGACATTTTTTTTAAAGAGTGAATTAAAATTATATTTTGAATTATTTTTTTTGCAGATACTTGAAAAACATTTTAATTCACATATATATGCAAATTTTTAATTCATTATAAACTATGGAATGTTACATATAACATGTGACACTTAATTTAAATTATACGTTTATATACTTCATATAATTTATAAAATACTCTCTCTTATTTTTTACTACGACAAAGCTTTTTATGCAATGATCAAGGTTAAATCATATATCAAGTGTGTATAAAATTATATTACTATTAATATATTTTAAGACATACTATTAAAATATAATCATATCCTATTTGCTATTTAAGTTATTTATATATCAATTCATAGCAATAATAGCCTAGTAAACTTATATATTATACAATATATATGTATAAACCCATACGTACGAGATTACCTATTTATATTTCTAAATAATTAAAATAATAAAAAAATGATTATTTTTTAATCTCATTCACTTTTTAAAAAATACATACATGTTATATTTTTTATAATTTATATTTATAAAAAATACAGAGTTGGAAGTAATTTATATTTCATTATATATTTTTTATTTTTATTTTAAGAAATGACAATACTTAAAAAACAAACTATTTATATCAAAAAAAATTTTTATTCAATTACCTATCAAATAACTCAAAATTTCATCTCACGGTGTCATATTTAAATATTTATCAGACAGCATATAAACATCGACAACACTGGAACGAATCAATTATATCCTTGGAATTAAATATTTATATTTAACTATGTTTGCATTTAAGTGGGTGTGATTACACATTTCAGATTGTTGTATGTATATATTATTAATAAACTTTCACTAAAATAATTTAAATTCAGCTATCGAATTCGATTTTTAAATTTGGATGCAAATTAATTAGTCATAATAATAGTGGTTAAATGATTTAATTGTAATTTAATGGAGATAATCATAACAGATATATTATTATAACTGATTGTATATGAAAATATATCCACACGTTTGTATTCATTTTTTAGATATAAAAATCAAGTACTAAATTGGTTTTTCATCCATTCGCTATTTATTCCATACTCACTGAATTAATTTCTTTGAACGCCCTATATTAATATCAACAATAAATCAAATTCATTAAAACCTAGTAATTGTTCATAAGAATATATATATACATAATTCTATCTTGACAATAAATATAAAATCAGTCCATACAAATATTGTTATTGATGTTACAAATTATATATTACCTCTTTATAATATAATGTATATGTCTTTAAGATATTCAAATGTGAGTCGTCGACTACATCAAAGATGTTAATGAATTAGGATGTATTAATAGATCGTATAAATTTACCAGTTTTTTTTCATATAGTGTTTATATTAAACAGTGTGACATTTTAATACCGGCTTGTTCTACTATTTAGTATTGTTCATTTTTTTGAGGAATTTAAAGGTTAAATCTGTTTAAAAAAAGTTGGTGTAATTAATAGTTTTTAAAAGTACTCTATCAATTCTTAAACACATATCCTAACAAGGAAATTTATTTTCTTTTTATTCTTATTTTCTTTTCAATTAAATGAACACCATAAAATGTTTCTTTTATTTAAAATTGAAACTAGATAAATTATTAGTTGATTATATTTATCATAATTTTTATTGAAAATATATTTCTTTTTTCATTGAATTATTTTTTTAGATTGAAAATCAAATAAAACACATATTATTATAATAAAAAAATTAAAACTAATAAAATCGAATCTTTTTACAATTTTTTGGTATTGTCGTTGTGTGCAATATTGAAATCTCTAATAAAATTATTTGTTTCATTTTAACCAATATTTATTGAAAATGTGGCAAATCAGTAATAAATTAATAAATTATTATTCGATTCAATGAACGAAACTAAAATGAAATAGATAATAACTATTACTAAATAAAAATTATTCTCAAGAAATATTATTTACGTTTAAACAACTTAATTTAAAAAAATGTAATAAATTTATTTTTATTCTCTAGTAGTTATCAATTATATATATAGATTTATTTTTATAATTTTATTATTCTATGATATTAATTTTAAACATTAATCAATTTTAACTAACAAGTTATTAGACTTATGGGTTATAATTGAAATTAGAATTGATATTAAAAAAATAAGTCATAATATTTATATAAAATTGCAATTTTTATATATGTTTACCTTTTAAACCATAATCAATAAAAAAAGTAACATGAGATAAATCAACATTTTACTGCAATTTCTTTCTTGTAATTTCAAAATTGGTTCGATAGTTTTTCTTTTATTTTTATTTAGGGTATCGTAATTATATATATATATATATATATATATATATATATATATATATATATCACAGCATAAACTTATTCATATCAAACTAATCAGTGGCATCTATGAATATCATACATCCAAGCGAGGTTATCCAGTTATGTTAAATTCTAGAGCACCGGCCAACCGTTTGAACTTCACTACACCTCCACATTGTCGTCACAAAAGTATGTAAATGATATTAAATCTAAGAACAATACTGTTTTTTATCAATAACAACAATTTATAGGCATTATATACCATCCATTAATTTGCATAAAGCCATTAGTTTCACAAAATGATATATTTGTAAAATTGTTGTGCAGGAAATCGTAGCTGTGATGATATATAGAACAACTTTTATGCTCAATTATAATTGTATTGTTGAAAATTTGTGATCCTATTACGATTATGTAAATATATTTGTTATTCATAAATAATAAGATTTTAAATAGGTTTGGCTTTTAGTTAATAGGTTTTTTTAGCTTCATCTGCATAAGAAAAATTTAAATATCATAGGAAATGATAGACAAGAATATTTATTTTTTTGAACAAAAATCTTAAAACCGTACAAACAATTTTAATATTCAATATGTTTAAAAATCTATACATACATTTTAATTCTTTAAAAAGACTTTCAAAATAACTTTTAGAAATTAACTATTCTTAAATTTGTCCTTTATACAAATCAATTATAATTACAATTTTATTCACAATTATCATATTTAAAATCTAATTGATTTAAAAAAAATGTGTTTAAAATGAAGATTCATTAAATTGAAATTATGTATAAAAATTGATTTCGTTTATATATTGACTGATAAAAATATTTGCATGTCATTAACGGATTTACTTTTATTATTTATTGCTTCGTAATATAACAATGCTTAAAGGTCATTGATGCGGTAATGGCCTCTTTTACTAATCCGTCCTTAAAATTTAATGAAATCAATCAATCAAAACTGGTAATGAAAGTAAGCATTTCTCATAATTTGTACTTTAAATTAAATAGTTATTTTTATTGAAATGTAATTATATTTTATATTAATGAAACTGTTTTTTTTTAATTAGATCACTGATTTATTATATATATATATATATATATATATATATATATATATATATTAATGATTTTCTATTTCATAAATTAATATTTATTTATTATAAATTCAGTTTTATTGATAAATTTAAATTTCTCTTTTAGTTACAAATTTCAAATTTGAATGTTGTGATATTTTGCACTCGAGAATGGATTAATAAATAAATAATTTCTCCGCAGAAAATATTTTAAAATTATTTTAATTATAAAAAAAATCTTGATATATTTTATTTTAATATTAATAATGTTCTAGGAACAGCAAAATATGTAATTTATTTATCAATATATTAACTAGTTTATTTGTATTTTATTTAAATATATATTTAAAAAATGTAATGAAACTTTTACTACCATCGAAAATTATACAAAATTTTATTAAAGTGTTCAATAATTATTTATTATCATTTTTTAATTTCACTACATGTACATTACATTTTGATGATTTAATAAAAACATCACGTATCTCTACTGTCATTGACATTTTTTTTACGATTTAAGACCATAAAAAGAATAATAATTAAAACATTATTTTATATTAACTGTTAAGTACAAAAAAAGTAATTAATTTTATTCTTAACACTTTAATGAAAATATACTAAAGATTTTTATTGCTAATTAAAAATTTAATCATTGTTAAACACATAAATATTAATTTCAGTTCAGTTACATTTCCAAATAATTTCTTAATTAAACACTACTTATTCATTCTTGCAAAACATGTCTTCATCAACTAACTGATTTTTACTACCAGTTTTTTCGGCATGCATGGATACTCTTGAAAGGTATTTTTTTAAAAAAATAAGTAAGAAACTTTTCAAAACATCTACATAAAATTTCAACTAAATAACAAAAATACACACACACACCATTGAAATATGGCACTGACATATATACAAAAAGCATGTGTATCTAATAAGAAATCTATGTAAAAGTCTTCTTAAACCATTTCAAAATATTCTCAAATGTCAGTAAATGTTATTGAAGAGATTAATATTGTTTTTTACTTAACATTTAATTTCAAAAACATTAATTGTATAATGAATACAGGAAGATACTTTTACTAATTTATCTTAATATATATATATATATATATATATATATATATATATATATATATATATATATATAAACAATAAATTAACAAAAAAAAACATTATGGAGTGACGATCAAAAAGCAAAAAAGACCTAAGAAGAAACACTATCATAAATGAAAAAATGATATTATAAAGTATTGTGAAAATGAGAGTTTAATGAGATTATCTGTGGAAAAGAAATAATGGAAAAATCTTGAGAAAGCATTTAGGAAGATTTAATAACATTCGATGAGACTTTCGTCCAACAATGGGATGTTACAGACTTTTATGATGATAACAATAATATATATATAGTAATAAATAGTTTTTAATATTCTTGAAGCTGAAAAGTCGATTAAAAATTAATTATAATATTAATATAATTCACACAATCATAAGAAAATTGTTGGTGTAAATTGAATTATTCAAAAATATTAATGGAATGATTTATAAGACGAATAATGAATGATATTACTAAATATAATTGTTTAAAAAAGTCATTAATTTATCATCAATATTTTGTATATATTTGTTTTTTTAAAAATAAAATAAAAATGGAAGGGAATGATAAAATAAATTTTATTTTAAATTTGTAAAAATAATAAAGTGAAAGTAAAATAAAATGAATACACTTGCGTTAAGATGAACATTTCTGTTTGTTTATATGTTTTTAATAAATAAACAATTATCAAATATATAAAAAACAATGATTAGTAAACAATAATTATCGAAATCATCGAATTTCCGCATTGATGTTGTTCGAACGGAAACGAATCATTCACTAGACATCGGAATCACTTGAAAACGATTTAGCAATAAGGTGAGCGATATTTTGAACAAGAATTACAGTGCATATGATATAAATACGAATGTATAATGCTATAGACACAATATGGGCGTAGCCGAAGGGGGTATATCGTCGCCAGGGTCGGCCGCCAACCGATCCAAGGTTGTTGTGCCCATATAAAAGCTGATCCAGATTTCACTTAATCACAGTCACAGTTTGCCTTCCGGTAGACAGACATTTTTACTATTCACTTCTCGACTTTAAATAACAACATGCATATTGTGAGTATTCAGTGGTGAAATTTTATTTTCAAAAAAATTGTTTTTGAATCTTTTAACATACTTTTGATAACGTGACCATTCTCTTTTTTCGAATCACTACGGAACTGTAACCATATGTTTATTCAATTATATATAAAAAAATATTTATTTTAGTGAACTTCCATATTATTTTTTTAATTAAATCTTTCTTTTCGAAGTTTTTTTTAAAGAAGCTACATTATTTCAAAACTAGATGTTGAAAATATTTTTAAAAAAGTGATATAAACATGAATATAATTAAAATTAGAAAAATATAAAGGTATTAATAAATATAAATGTTTAATATATATTTTTATCTATTCGACAGCTTGCCATTTTATGTTTGGTCGGTGCTGCTTTAGCCCAACACCATCAAGCATTCAACCGCGATCCTCAGACTGCCGCCATTTTAAGTGAACAACGTTACTTGAGTGGTGATGGTACATTCGGTTCCGCATACAAACAAGAAGATGGTGTTGAATTTAAAGAAGAAAGTGATATAGACGGAACCCGTCACGGTTCATACAGTTATGTCGACCCAACCGGAGCGCGCAGAACTGTGACATACACTGCTGGCAAAAACGGATTCGTTGCCTCCGGTGATCACATTCCTCAAGCACCAGCCGCCGCTGCACCAGTAGCTCCTCAACCCCTTTACACCCCACAACCCCAATATCAAGCTCCAGAATACGATGATGGACAATACAGACAATCAGGTTATCAAGCTCAACCACAATACAACTCAGCTCCAGCTTACCAACCACCACAACAACAATACCAACCACAACCACAACAATACCAAGCTCAACAACAATACCAACCACCACAACAACAATACCAACCACAACAACAACAATACCAACCACAACCGCAACAATACCAAGCTCAACCACAATACCAACCAACAACCCCAGCTCCACACCGATTCTTCCCACCTGGCAAACTCAATCTTCAAAGAAGTCCTGACGGTTTTCAATACAGCTTTAACAAAGCGTAATTTAATTTCCTATGCAAATTGTGATCATTCGTAGGCTAATTCTTGTTTATGTATAGATAATTTTTAGTTGTTTTTCTTTATTTTATTTTATTCTTAATTTCTACATGTAATATATCATAATCAAAAATAAAACATTATTATTTATTTTTGATATCGTCTTGTTTATTTTCATTTGGCATTCATGAAAATATTTTAAATAAAATGTTATCACACAAATCACATTATTTGATATTTATTATAATTACCTCGAAATCTGATAAATAAATAATAAATATACATACAAAATACATATAAAAGAAATGTACAAATAAGAAATTATTAGACTACAAATGAATTTAAATGACCTTGGTCAAATATGTCTATGAAAACAACAAAGAAGAAAGTATTCATTAGAATGTTTCAATGAAATAATTTAAAAAATATGACGTGCAATAATGTCAATTAGTAAGGTGTGTACCAGAAATGTACACACATACAACTATACATTTAATACATATATATATATATATATATATATATATATATATATATATATATATATATATGGGAAACAAAGAAATAGTAAAATCATGATTTATATGGTTCAGTGTAAAAACCCATCATATTTACATAATACATATTTTTTAGTCATTAATAATAATCACCAATAAAACACATATTTATAGGTGTTGTAACTAAGCTCTATAAAATCGGAAATTGTTTAATAAAAAAAATTAAAGGTTATTGATCTCGTTCAATTTTCTTTGTTCATAAAAATTTTAAATGTCATTCACTGAAGCAATATTTCATCAGACATTTATATATATACATATATATATATATATATATATATATATATATATATATATATATATATATATATATGTTAAATGAAAGTTTAAAATATTTTTCAATTTTGGAATGATCAAAAATATTTTAAAATAAAATTATGTACATAAAATATTTTGTGCAAATAAAATAATTTATTTGCACAAAATTGTGGATATGAGTGTAGTATTAAAAAAATATAAATATTTGTAAGTTTTAGAAAGCTTCAATGTTAATTCTAATTTTATATATATATATATATATATATATATATATATATATATATATAAATCCAAAAAAAAAAATTATTATAATTAAATATTCACAATTATTACATCAAAATAAATTTATAACTATTTTATTAAATAATAATTTCAAAAGAATACAAAAATTTCACTATAAAAATTATTTAAAGTTAATAATAATATTAAAAAAGACATTTAATATTTCAAAAATAAAATTCAAATGATATACACGACCAAACCAGCATTAAAATCTGATTAATATTTATTACAGTTATATCAAGTTTTTTGGTCAGATATGTCCAGTTAGTTTCTTTTTTATTTTTTAAATGATTTATTCTGATTACGATTAAAATATATATTTTGTCTTTCTATACAACTATTATTTTTTGATTTATGTTTTACGACACTATATCAATTTATTTTTATTTTAATATTTCAAAAATTAATGTTTTTTTCAAGGTATATATTTTTTACTTTTGAATTATTTACAAACTAAAAAATATATATATAATATATTATATACGAGTATAATCATAGTCAAGAGAAATATTTATATGTATCTATTTAATAATTAGCAAAAATCTTCTCAAACTATAATTCTATATTATATAATATTCTTTATTTAAAATAATTTTTTCGATTTTTTTAAAAGAGTGAAATTATTTTTTTATTTCTACATTTTTATTTAAAAAGAATCGTTATCAATTTCTTTAGTATTTTAATCTCTAAATTATAATAAATAAAAAGAAATAAATAAAATTTAAAACGATCTTCAATTAAAAATATTTATTTATTTTTACAGATTTATCTATTTTTTTCTATCAACAAATTTCTATGCTACTTAAATTAATAGTTGGTTTATAAATATGTCAGTTTAACCACTAATACATCCCTGTATTTGGTTCAATACACTCTTAGTAAAGTTCACTGTCTCGAGTTATCTCTATATTCAAATTCTATTCCATCAGTATCAGAATCATTTTATAATTTGATATTCAAAACTGATCAGAAACTTGTTCTAACATTTATTCTGACAAATTGTTCAATAACAAATCTAAAACCTATTTTTTATTGTAAACATAAAGTTACTTGGAAAAAATAACATATTGAATTTATTTAAAAATCTAAACAGATTTTTACCATTGATTGAAATAAGTAATAAAATGTTTTTAAAAGTTCCTCTCTTGATTTGTTTAGATATCGTAATATTTACATTCTCTATAAATTAGTATATTTTGTATTTACAAAAAAAATATAATATTATTTTCAAAAATTATCATTTTTAAATAATTATAGTTGTATTTAAAATTACAAAAATTTAACTCTAGATATAAAATATTATTTTTTTTAAAGAAACATTTTTAATAATTTATTTTAAATGAATGATCTGTATAAATAAATTAAAATGTAACACTTTACTCAATGAATGAATTTTTAAAATCTATCTAATCGATTTATACTCTCTCCCTATACAAAACTATAAAACTAACAAAACTATTCTCAATCGATTCAAAACCATACGATCTAACATGATGTAATCATAATTAAAACTCGTTAACAATCTATAATATTTGATATTTGGGAGCAACTTTAATGAACTTGATAATGGCTTGACAACGTTGACAGTTCATAACCGTATATATTATTGCATCTAACCTTGCAAAACTAACCATCGCCGGTATTAGTGCGGAACTAGAACATATTTACCTTTGATATTTAATTACATATGTGAAAAAGTGCAAAACCAGATATTGAAAGAATTTTTTGCGAGTGGGGTGATTTTGTTCATGTTTGGTCTATACGTTTCAGAAACGTGCATTGTATATTTAATTCGATCTTGATATAAAACTAAATTAATATTATTTATAAATATATATCTGTATGTGATTAAAATATAAAAGTAAATTATTATTGATCTTATCGACATGAAACTTTTTTTTCAAATATTTACTACCAAAGGATTAATAAATTATATCCAATACATAAAATAATTATGTTGTCAAGTAATTTTCTAATTAGACACATATATATTAATTAAACTATATGTTTGTAAATCATATTAAAAAAACATTAAAGATTGATGAAAAAATTAATGTTTAATATTTTTCAAACGCAGCTTACAAAAATCCACACATTTCTACTTTTGATTATCAATTTAAAAACACGAAATTATTTAAGCTCCAGACAGTGGATAAGATTTTATTTTTTAGAATTAATATAAACTCAAATAAACTACTGCACGAATTCTACTCTATTATACAGGATTTAAATAATTACAAAAAAAAAATTTGGACAAAACTTCTCTTATATTTTATGTGAATATTATAAAGTTAAATAATTCTAAGTCATTATTAAGAAAGATGAGATGTTTTAGAGTAATAAATATTACTCATTGGAAATTCTAATTGGTATTTAGTAAAAAGAAAAATATTAACAAAAAAAAAATAACGATCACAAATATGAAATTAAGGAAGATTTTAAAATACGTGAATATTTGATACTCAACTTCGAGTGAAAATATTCTACATTAATTTACATATAGAAAACTGATACGTCATTAAAACTCAATGAACCGTAACATTGATGTTATGAGAATATCAAGTACTGAGAGACAGTTGTGCCGAAAATCATCCCACGTTAGCCGAAAAATATCCCTCGTTGGCTGAAAAATATCCCACGTTGGCTGAGAAATATCCCACGTTGGCCGAAAATTATCCCACGTTGGCCGAGAAATATCCCACGTTGGCCGAGAAATATCCCACGTTGGCCGAAAATTATCCCACGTTGGCCGAAAAATATCCCACGTTGGCCGAAAAATATCCCACGTTGGCTGAAAAATATCCCACGTTGGCCGAGAAATATCCCACGTTGGCCGAAAATTATCCCACGTTGGCCGAGAAATATCCCACGTTGGCCGAGAAATATCCCACGTTGGCCGAAAATTATCCCACGTTGGCCGAAAAATATCCCACGGTGGCCGAAAAATATCCCACGGTGGCCAAAAATTATCCCACGGTGACCGAAAAATATCCCACGGTGACCGAAAAATATCCCACGGTGGCCGAAAAATATCCCACGGTGGCCAAAAATTATCCCACGGTGGCCGAGAAATATCCCACGTTGGCCGAGAAATATCCCACGTTGGCCGAAAATTATCCCACGTTGGCCGAGAAATATCCCACGTTGGCCGAAAATTATCCCACGGTGGCCGAAAAATATCCCACGGTGGCCGAAAAATATCCCACGGTGGCCAAAAATTATCCCACGGTGGCCGAAAAATATCCCACGGTGGCCAAAAATTATCCCACGGTGGCCGAAAAATATCCCACGGTGGCCGAAAAATATCCCACGGTGGCCGAAAAATATCCCACGTTGGCCGAAAATTATCCCACGTTGGTTGAGAAATATCCCATGTTGGCTGAGAAATATCCCACCAACGTGAGAAATTATCGGCCACGTTGGGATAATTATCGGCCAACGATAATTTGGCCGTGGGATATTTTTCGGCCACCGTGGGATAATTTTTGGCCAACGTGGGATATTTCTCGGCCAACGTGGGATAATTTTTGGCCACCGTGGGATATTTTTCGGCCACCGTGGGATATTTCTCGGCCACCGTGGGATAATTTTCGGCCAACGTGGGATATTTCTCAGCCAACGTGGGATAATTTTCGGCCACCGTGGGATAATTTTCGGCCACCGTGGGATATTTTTCGGCCACCGTGGGATATTTTTCGGCCACCGTGGGATAATTTTCGGCCACCGTGGGATAATTTTCGGCCACCGTGGGATATTTTTCGGCCACCGTGGGATATTTTTCGGCCACCGTGGGATATTTTTCGGCCACCGTGGGATATTTTTCGGCCAACGTGGGATAATTTTCGGCCAACGTGGGATATTTTTCGGCCACCGTGGGATATTTTACAAAATATCCCACGGTTGTAGTATCCTCGTTGGCAATATTAATAATATAATATTCTCATTTTTAATTTAAATATTTTTTAAAATATACAATTAACTAAAATTTTGATAAAATTCTTTCGTATACAAATTAATATTCCAAACACCCTGGTGACTACATGGCGATCGTCAAGTGACTAATTATTTTGTATTTGAATATATTTTTAAAGCATCACATAAAAATCTGATAAGGATAAAATCAAATATTAAATTATTTTTAATAGTAAACTGATCTATAATAAAAAAGAATAATTTAAATTAAAATTACAATTAATCTAATTTTGTCTATTTTCTGATTGTCATGTCAATTTTATTTACATAATTAAATAATTAATTGAATTTATTAACGATTTAATCTTAACATAAAATAAAGGAAATGAATTTGCCTATAATTAAAATATTGCATAAAATTAATATCAAACTTATATATTATATATGTAATTAGAAAAAGTCTATTTTTAAAATAAAAACCAACCTTCAAATTCAACAACATTCTAAAATTGCCTTAGCAAAAACATGATAAATGAAACACGTGTTCATTGATCATTTGATTCAATATTTATCTTGATATATTATTAATCAATTTATTTAAATCCATCTATTGAAAAGAGCTGCAAACCTGATTATCGATTCAAACCGTAAAGCCTAGATTTTACATTCGGTTTAAAATTGCCAACGTTTCTGCAACACATTGTACATATATAAATATTATTGTTCTAGAGGAACAAATTTACGAATTTTATTTGTAAAATATTTTTGCTTGGAATCATTGCACAATCAATCGAAAATCAACAGTAAATAATTAAAAAATTGTTGATAGAATTTTTAAAATTATTATTAAAATTGAAACTTTCTTAAAATAAATAATATTTTTTCTCTTTCAAAATAAAATTATAATTTTTGTAAGTATATAAATTTGATTAAAATTAATTAACAAAATAAAAATACTGTTACAAAAAACAACTATTTTTATTGGTAAATAAAAAGAATTTGAGTTATTTCACAGTACTTAATATTTGTAATTATTATATAATAATATTCATATAATATAATGAAAATATTTTTTAACACATTATTAATATTATTTTTTCATTATCAACACATAAGTGGTAATCATTAGAATGTCTTCACAGTCTAGTTACTCCGGTTGATATTTAACATCAACAAGTATATGTTGCATTTTCACATCGATTGCATAATAACGGACATACCTATGTTCGCATAAATATTTATTTAATGAGAACATACGTAAAGGTCGTAATTTATTTTGCCCGGAAAATATATATTAATTTCTAATGAAACATTTGTGGAATCAATTTTTATGATACATTCTCATTAACAAACTAAAAAGATATAATACTCATCTAAACCAAAATTACTTTATTTAAAATAACAGATTTTGTATTAAAAATGAAAATAAAGTACTCTTGTAAAACTTGATTGTAGAAATTAATCTATACTTTTTTCGAAATGGAACAAAAGTGGAAAAATTGAAAAAAAAATGATTTTTAAATTCATTAAAATAAATGAAATAAAAAGTACTTTTGTAAAATTCACTAAAATTAAACTCAATTTCTATATTTTTTTTTTTGAAAAAAATAAAACGTTATATATTTCGAAATTTGAAATGATAATAACACACCTGTTTAAAATTAATTACTTTAGGAGTAAAGATTAATTTTGAAACATAATTGTAGAATAAATTTCTGATTTGGACTATTTTTAAATCCAAATATAGAATTATATGATTTAAAAATTAAAAAAATGTAATTCCATTAAGGTTATTAATTATATTTTATTTTTTTATATCTATTCGAGAATTAATAAAAAAGATTTAATTTATAAAAAATATTGTATACTTATGACTTAGTACCAATTTTCAAAAAAAATTATTTAAGCAATAACATTTAATTCCATATCGTAATAACATATAAAAAATCGTTAAAGAGAAAACAATTAGTTCATACTTTAGTAATACAGTTTTTTGTATCTATTACATTTAAAATGATAATCATGTGTTGATACGAGACACGCAATAATATAAATTCATGCCAAATTCCATACGTTTAATATCCATTAAATATATGTATAAAAATAACATATACCTACCTCAATTTTGTATATCACCTATAATTAATGTTCATGTAAGTATTTATGACCACATTTTCAATTATAAAACAAGTATTTTTTATTTTTTAATTTTCTCCATTTAATCTAATATTTCTAATATTTTTTTCGTGTTTAATTCTAATGCATAAGTTTTAAACTACGACTTTATTTCAATTCAAATAAATTTTACTCTACTAAAATACTCGTAATTTTAAATTAAATAATTATTTAAATAATAATAAGTCGAAACTGTGTAAAAATATGAATTAACTATTACCTACATTTCCTTGCTATAATCATCTATAATTACTAATGAAATTAAAAATCAATCATATTAGAAAGACATTGCGTACAAAATGATACATTATTACAAAACAAACAGGACTTAAGTATAACTTACAAGCATATATCATTTCCTTTTATCGTACATGACATAAAATACATCAATACAATTTAGAATCTACAATAAATACCTCCTATGTAATTTTAAAATATGGATTAAATTTAATATTCGATATGAAAAGATTACTTTTGAATCCATTAAAAATTAACTAATTTTAAATGTATAGAGTATAAAATTGCCTGGCCATTAGGTATAGCTAGTAATCAAATGACTAGTCCATAGTATTTCAAATTCATTTGTATTCAATCAAGCGTATTGTAAAACAAAGTGTTCGCACTGTCAGAAAAATAAAAAAGAAAAAATACGTCAAACGTTCCTACTACACTTTTACTCACATGTCTGCTGTACAAACGGCCTTGGGTAATGCCTCAATGTACTTGAACCTCCTACATGGGCGTGCCGGATCTATATTATTGTCTAGATTTTTTTATACTGATCAAATCTTTCACTTCAATACCCACAGAACGTGCGTACATACACACATACATACATATATATATATGAAAATTGAAATATTTTTTCAATAGTTTATCCCTTAAAATTATTTTCATATATTTCAAATATCTAATAAACCTGAATTTAGAAATTATAAATGTTTATAATAACAAATATTTTATTAGATTTTTTTAAATTTAAATTAAATATAATTTTTAAAATAGGAACATTTTTAGACTATTAAACTACTGGAATTTTTAAAAAAGTATAATTTTTTATACCAAAAAAATAATAAAAAAATTATTAGGAACAATTTTGTAATTATTTTATATTTCTTATTCTTTTTTCAAATAAACAATTTACCAAAAAAACGATAAAAATTCATAATAGTATAAATTACTAAATAAAAACTTGTCACTTAAAAAATCAGTATACTATCTAGAATCTTTTCTAAAAGTTCCAACTAGTATATTAATTGAAAAAAAAATTATATACCATTAATATTTGAAAAATAATATTGAAAATCTCAATAATTATTTATTATATATTTGATAATTAATCATTTTATTACAAATTTTAATTACCATTTTAATTATAACAATTTTAGTATACATATATTTATTACTATTTATTAATACATCAAAAGAAACATAATAATAATAAATAAATAAAAAATTTCAACATATTTTTTATTACTTGTATTTTATTTAGGATTATATTACATTATTTGAAAGGTAAAATGTTCTTAAGTAATTTATTATATCTGGGTATTCAATGTTTTTAACATTCATTGTTATATATATTTTTAAAATACGATGTATGAAGTCACTGAGACTTTCAATTTAGCTATGATTAATAACTGAATAAATTGCTGTATGAGACTTTCAAGCTATATTTAGGAATAATAAAATGTATTTTACTTGCAGATATAATAAATTCAGACAAAGAGCAATCTGATTAATATATCAGTACTTTATTGTTTGCCGATTTTTTCGAGTCTGTATTTTGCAATCGTCCTTTTAAGGTCATTGAATAACACATATATATAATTATATAGTGTATTTTTAATGTACTTATAAAATATAATAAAATGGTAAGAAATAATAATATTTAAAATAGACAATTTAAAATTTTCTGGATTGATTTAAAAAATAATTCCTTTGATAATAACTTTTTACTGCTTTTATAATTTGAAATATATTTAATCGAACTGTTGAAATCCTTTTAGAAAATTAATAGTATATTAAATATCTTTAATATCAACATAATTTATTATTATTAATTTTTTATTATCGTTTAAGATACAAAAAATAATCACGAAATGATAAATCAAGCTAATGAAAAGATTGAGAATCATAATTTTTTTTGATATCAAAAATTTAGAAATAATAGCTTTTTGTGTTTGACTAATATCAATGGAATAGCTGATTAAAATTATAAATTAAAAAAATGGTGATTAATCTTCTATGGTGATTTAATTCTTATTTTCTATAATAAATAACACTTTACTTTATAAAAAATACTTTATTAAAAAATAGGTATCAAAAGATTTGTTTGTTATTTTTTATTATACAAATAAATAAAATTAGAAAAATACAATAGTTTTAATATAAAGACAAGGTAGGATTTGTATAGAAATTATAGTTTACGAAAGAGATTTATATAAAATATAGTTAAATTTTTTTTTGATATATTTATTAAAAATATATATGAATAGAATAGTAATTGTTTAAATTAATTTTATCTGCTTTAATTTGTTTATAATCGTAGAATAAGAAAGTTCAAACACTTTTCGTTTTCTCTTCGAATTAAAAATGTTACATATAAATCTGTCAATACAGTAAGTAAAAGTATTTCCTATTATTAAAAAAGATTTATACAGTTTTCAAAATCAATTTTATGATTACATATATATATATATATATATATATATATATATATATATATATATATATATATATATATATATATATGCAATCATAATAAAAAAATGGATGCAGATAAATTAACGAAACATCCGCAAATTTAAAAATACAAATTTTATACAAGAAAAAACATGCAATAGATTTTATAGAATTGTTAGTAAGATTGAAATTAAAAAATATTGAACAAAAAATTTTTGAAAGTAAGAAAAACAAGGCAGAAATTAAAATGAGAAGATTTTTTTAAAATATCTATTAATTTTGTTATAAGAAATTTTCTTCTAAAAATAAGTTTTGTTTTGAATGATTTAAACCTGTATTGTTTTAAATTATTTCAGAGGATATTTTTGAGACAAAAATATTAAATGATAATTGAAATCTGTGCTAACAGTGATTAGAATGTTTTAAATTATTTCAGGTGTTATGTCAGAATTATTACCAATTCACTAAAAATACGACTGTTTTTTAAAAAATATCTTAAATCGAGATCACATTCTAAAAATTTTATTAACACTCTATATAATTGCTGAAATTTAAAACAACATATTCTAAATTACTGATTACATATCAAACATTTCAACTCTTTTTTATTACAATTGCTTACTCTACAAGTTATCAAATATTTAACGTAATTGGTAAGTTATTTAAGAAGTAGGAAACATAAATCAATTATATTCAACAAAAAAAAAATAAAAAATAAACTGACTGACATGCTACATGATTCATAGATAAAACTACGAACTCGAGTACTTTCACTTGAACATTTTTTTTTAATCCGTACGAAATGTCATAAAGTTTAATGAATGGACACTAACGAAAAGGATTTCAACGTACTAATAAAATATTAAACGTATTTAACATGATATATTATAGTCACGGAGTCACGTATTTATACGATCAAAGAAATAAATCTAAATTAGTAAAGAATGAAATTGTTAATAAACAGAATTACAAAGAATCGAAATAACACGTTTTATTGGACTCGTTACACAATAATTATATAATGACAATGGCATTGGTGGATCAACCTTGAAATGAGCATTCGATCTGAAAAATTCTAATTTATAAGTGTAACGAAATAAATGTACGTATGCTGTTACTTTCACTGTAGCAAAGAGCTGTGAGGCATTTCGGTCTGAAAGAATAGCAAGTCATTATGCACACAGGCTCCGGTAATCTTTGTATCGACGACACGTGTAAGACAGAAGGGCACAAATGTGTGCAAGAATGCAATTTTATCTCTTCGTGTATTTTCTTGAACTTGATTTCAAAACATTTCATGACATGCAACGATTTAAACAGTAATATAAATAAACCTTGAAAAAATATACAAATATTTCTTAAAAAAGGAAATAAAATTATTTTGTCAATAAAAGAAAAGTGATTTTAAATCTTTGAATATAAAAGAGTTAAAATATAAAGAAGAACATTAGAGAAATGGAAATAAACAGAATTAGCTATAGTAAAAAGTCTACCATAATTTCAATAAAAGTATAAAAGAATATCACAATGACAACCTACAAACATTTAATGTTTTATTAAATTTTAAAATAATTTCTTATTACTTATTTTGACACACATATTAAAATGAACAATAAGCAATTTTAAAAAATTGTAACTTTAACAATAAATTCAAAAAATACTTTCCTAATAACATATTTCTGATTTTTAAAACCTCTAAGTTACTTTATAATTTTGTTTAAAAATTTCTTCAAATCGATATCAAAAATATGTATTTTTATGAAAAGAGCTTTCAAAAAATTCGAAATGTAATCAGATATAAAATATTTTCTTTTGATATACGTTAAAATATTTTTTTAATTTAAAATCATTTTTATGACTGAATTTCAATTCTAGAATATATTTATTATAAATTATTTATCAGTATAGATGTTTAAAAAAATATTTACGGAATTTAAATGTTTATAGAGAAGTGATAGAAATGACTTAAGTTTTTTTTTATTTTGTAAATAGTATCAATGTGTATATGTGTATGTGGGTAGATAGTGTGTGTAAATATGTATAATTTTCCTAATAGCTCAATTCAAAATTATAAGCAGAATTCACTTGAACAGGTAATGGTCCTTGATAATGATTTTGTGTGGAAGTCGGTACAGCTACTGAGTAAGAAGAACTTTGAGGTACAGACCCATCAACGACTTGTGCACGACTATTTAAAACATAATCAGCTGAATTTGCTGATGGTAAAGTTTCTTCATACTGTGAATTAGTACCGAAAGATTTCTGTTCTTCGGACTGTCTATCTTTCTCATATTCATCCAAAGCATCACGATAATTCTTTATCTGTCCAGGAGCAGAGACAGGCTCTTCATATTGCAAAGGTGTGAACAAATTTTTAGTAACCGGTGGTGCTTGGTACTGTAACGGCGCTTGTGGCTGTACAGTTTGTCGTATATGAACAGCCGATTGGTAAGATCTCGCTTGTGGTTGTAACTGAACTTGAATTTGTGGCTGAACATGTGTAGAGAACTGTGGTTGGTACTCTTGTTGATTTTGAACAAGTTGTACTTGAGGAACTTTAGATTTAATAGCTAGTCTCTGATGTTGAGGATGTGCGAACTGACGTGTGTGTTGAACAATCAGTGGTTCGTACTGTGATTCGTGTATCGGGGTTGGTGGTTCGATATGTGTACGGACATTGCTCGATTGATCGTTTTCAACTTGGAATCCATTCTTGCCAGCTGTATACCTCACAGTAACAGTTTTGCCATCTGGATCAATGTAACTGTATTGACCTTTAATATCTCCATGTTCGTCGATAAATTCTTGACGAAAATGATCACTCGCTTGATAGTTTGTAGCGGGATGTGGATGTTGGCCGAATACAATGTCCAATAACACCAAGATAAATAACAACAGAGCCTACAAAAAAGACATATGGAAGATATTTTATAAGATAAGAAAAAATATCTACCTTAAAATATATTTCTAATTTCAACACAAAAAAGTAAAAACAATCAAAAGAAACTACTATTTATTTTAATAAATAAAACTCATTTAACCTCTAACATATATTAACAAATAAAAATTATGCAAGATATTTAAAATAATTTTTTAAACCAATCAACAATATTACATGATTTAATATTCATGCACTTAATCACTGTTTCATCTACTTGTAACATTATTATTAATCAACTTGAAAAGATCTGGTGCAATTAAGATATATAACAGTGATCTCAAATCGTTTTTTAATAGACAAACCTTTATATATATATATATATATATATATATATATATATATATATATATATATATATATCTGATATTTATTTAATGTCAGCATGATATTAATAAAAATGCATTCAACAACATTACAATGAATTGAATCAAATTAATTTAAAAAAAACTCGAGATCAAGATTAAATTCAATACCGATGTCTTCATTTATATAAAGACCTTCACGTTGTTGAACTGTTTCACGAACCAAGAATGGTAAAGAGACTAAATTGTGAAAACGAAAACGTGTACAGTTTAAAATACCTATCGTCGTAAAATAAATAATTATATATTACTATATTAATTTTGTAATCTGAGCTGTATTTTTATTCGTGTATAGTTTATTGTTATATTTAATTCTATATTTGTAAATTAAAAGATTTATATTATCGATTAACTTAATATTTGGATATTTGTTTATGTATTTTATTTAATGTGTAATAAATTTCAAACAAGGTACGGTTTATAAAAAAGCGTAATTAAAAAACGTGCGAAAAGGTAACTTATTAATAAGTATTGAAAATCTACACCCATGTTTACTTTATATAAAATGGAACGAAATTTTAATTGAATCATTTATTATACAATATATATATTTCATCATTTTGATCTGGTGGTTAATAAATATTCAATAAATTTTAAGGAATTATTCTTTTATTAAAAAATATCTCAAGTAAATTTTAATATATTTTCAATAAATTATTTTCCACGATTTAGTGAGAAAGTGCATATCTATTCATAATTTATTTTTTTAAAAAAATTAATTAGAAGGTGATTTAATATTTATAAATATCTGAATATGTACTTCTAATTTAATGGTCCTCGAAGGTTGATTTTTTTCACTTGTATTCTCAACAAATATGATTAATTTCTAATCGATTTCATAGCCAAAAGCAATGAATACAAAAAATAATAAAAAAGAAAATAGTCAATTATTAACGGTTTTACTGTGACAATTTCGATATTCAAATAAAAATTATTTAGAATTTGTAATCACTTTTGATTATTAAACAGTATATTTAAACATCTATAATTAGGTGCTATGAACACAAATTTGAAACTAAAATTTATTTTAACAATTTATGATTAATTTGTCTATGTGAAAAAAAAATGTTATAAATACTAAAAGTAGATATAAATCTTCCTTAAACAACAACATATTTCAAGTCATTTATGTTCATCTTTTTTTCAGTGTACACATTTTTTTAACAGAACTTTAAAACAGTTAGTAATAAAATAAATAAAAATTATTAAAAAACACACGTTTACACAATTAGTAACAATTTCGAAGTAAATAAATGACCTCAATTTTAAAATCAGTTACATAATTATATCAATCCAATGATTGATGTCTTTCTTACTTTAAGTGTTATTAAATATTATTTTCCAGTATATTAAATACTTAAACCCTCTTAAATATAAAAACTGCGTGTACAATTCTTGTTAAATTTAGCTTACGGCTTGCCTTAATTACATTATTGAATATAATTAATATGTAATTAGTCTGCATTTTACTTGTAACTAAAGTGTTTTAAACGGATTTAAATTACTCAAATGAGAAAATATATCAACGCCTTGTTATACATATATATATATATATATATATATATATATATATATATATATATATATATATATATATATATCTTTTTTTTAAACGTTTAAAAAATAATTACCTATACAATAAAACCTATTAATCTTAAAAATGAATATCCAAAAATAAAAAACAAACTTTTAACATTTTATTGATAAAGTCCTGTGGAGAAAACGTTTTATTTTACCTTTACTTTTTCAATTAGATACAAAAATAATTAATTATATAAATAAATTATAAATTAATTAGACTACATCATTTAAATAAACTACCTAACTTTTAAAAAAATATTATTTATAATCTTGCAATGATTGTATGTCTAGATTAAAAAAGGAACGGATTTCCAACATCTTAATTCTGATATATCTTAAAAGTTACCCAATTAAAATTTACTACCTCATTGTTTATGTATGTAAATCGAAATAATTTATTTACAAACGAAACGGTCTTACAAAATTATTACTGTTTGAAAAGATATGTGAAAGTCCAACGATATAAAAGAAACAATTTAAATATACTCATTATATTAGACTGCAAAATTGTAATCTGTGGACTTGATAGATATATTTTAACACTTTTTTATTACACATTCATTTTAAAACGAGTAATGAAGTTAATTTACATAATAGAAGTCTAAATATGAAATTGTCATTCATTACAAATTATTAAGCAAATCAATTTATGAAGATAAATAAAAAAATACAAGTATCTGCTATTGAATAATTCTTTCTGAGAAATATTTTAAAAAATATCTATCATATATTTTTCAACTAGGTTGCATTACAAGTTGTTAATTTTTTTAGTAATTAATTTTTTTGAAAAAACGACATACTTATTTTACCTTCTAACTCAAGAACGTATTTTCATTTGAATATATTAAATAAGTATGAATTTTTACAAAAACATAAATAAAAAATAATTTTATTTAATTGTATTAAAAAATAATTACAGAACAATAACAACCAGTAAATTTAATTCAATTTTAATTCTTAATTGTATGAATAAATTTGTTAGAGATGCATTTTGTTTATTTCAACACGGACAACGTACATTAATATTAATAATTTTTAATTACACTTATGAATATTTAGTAGATACATAATTTTCAAAACACTTAGTGATGAATATTTAAAATCTATTAAGATAAAGTGATAGTATATAAAAATCCATTTTTCTTTCACAGAACGTGCTTTAGGCGTCGTTTGATCTACTATTCAATCAATTTGACAATATCAAGACTAAAAATATGGGAAGACAAATATAATTAACTTGTGTATGTAAACCTTTCACTTATATATTCGGAGTTAATAATAATCTGTCATTTTTACGCAATGGATAACGAAATTAGTTTGATGATAATTGGAATTTGTTTAAATTCGCCAATTTAATAATAAATTGAATACATATCTTTCTCTAAAACATTTCGTTTAAATATAAATTGAGACAAATTAAAAAATGTATTATACATTTATTTCAAGCGAAATTTAAAATTTCATACGAGTATTATTACAGGAAATGTTTTTAATGGCAACAAAAATCACTATAAATCATTATATTTTTTAATTTTATTACTTTAGAATGTTATTAACAGTAATAATATTTTTTAAAGTATTACCTATAATTAAAAATGATATAATAATAATAACAGAATAAATATTTAATTGCTTAACAAAATAGAAAATGAGATCAAAATCGTCTAAATTAGAATGCAAAAATCTGATTGGTATATTCTGACAAGAACAAATGGATACAGTTTTAAAAGGTTGTAAAGAAAACCAAATCTGTGTACTTGTGGAATAAAACAATCTAGAAATATCCGATGTTAAGATTATCTATTCAATCTATATTTACATAATTTAAATTTCATGCAACTTTAACATTCATTAAAATTTGCATAAATACTAACCATACAAAAACAAAGCAAAATGTACGGTTTTAATTAAATTTTTCAATCTTACCAGAAAAATATATAGAAATGAACTAAATACACACTTAAAATAAAAACAACATTCTACAAAAATTTTAGATGAAAAAGTGCAGACATCAAGGTAAGTTTTGAAAAAAATATTTTATGAAATAATCTTTTTTGTTAAAATACAAACATTGATACATATAAAATTTCCTGTTCAATAAAAACCTGCTAACCTCTATTTATCAATCTTGTTGAATTGAATCATAAACAAGTTTAAATAACACATTCATTTAAAATAAGACAAAAGATTATTGTTTAATTAAATCATTTAAACTTATTTCATGTGCATTTAAAACACTTTCATTTTTACACAAAAAGAGCGTTATTTATTAATCAAATATTATTGTTTAATATATAATTCAGTCATTAAATGGAATGATTCTGTAAACATGTTTTTAATCTTAAAAAAAATTGTTGAAAAGAATTCCATTAAAATTTCTAGATTATTATATTTAATTCATATTGAATTCAAATATTTATGACAGAAAATATATAAACTAAAAACTGCTAAAAGGTTAATAATTATATACAAATAAAAACAAAGCATACAAAGAAAATTCATTTACTGTTTAAAATTTACGACCTTCATTTATAATTAGTTCTATTAATATTTATGATTATGAAAATTATTTCAGATGTGCCTTTTAAAACAATTATGAAATTTACAAATTTCTTAACAGTTTTTTATTCGTTAAGTAAAACAATTCACTCATTTTTTCAACCTTTCTATGCAAAAATTTTATCTATATACACATTTGCTTTTACAATAAAATTATAATATACTTTAAAAATAATGAAATAATAATCCAAATAAGTTTTTTTTTTCATAAATGTATTCGAAAATATTTTTTTAAGTAGACTAAGGATTTTTTTACAAAGAATTTTTATTATATAACTGGCCTGGTATTATAAATCTAAATATGAGACTTTGTCTATTATTAATACTCTCGATATAATATAAAGAAATTATTACTTTAGGCAAATATTCACTGATACAAGAATGTTTAATATTATTATTTAAAAAAAAAATAAAAATAGGGATCATATTTAAAAGTTGATCAGTATTTGTCGAAGGCGGTTGCAACTTTCACATATTAGTACTTTCATATATATATATATATATATATATATATATATATATATATATATATATATATATATAAATTATTTACGCCAATTATATTTAATTATTTTAAATATTCATAATAATATTTTTTTTACTTATTTCAACAAAACAAATATATATGTATATGTGTATGTGCGTGTGTGTGTGTGTGTATGTAAGTCTATTTATTTAAATATATGTATTGCTAACTTAAACGTAAACATGTATTAACAAGTAACTTTTAAGTTACAAAATTGTGTAAAGATTTATATTTCTACATTTCGCACATAAATAACAATTTCATCACCATTTCCACATATAAAAAAGTATTTTAAGTAGCTCAAGTTATATCGATCTAAAATATTTATCAAAAATCAAAATAGCAAGTATTTCGAATCTGAACTAATCCTTGAAATTTTGTTACAACAAGTAGTTGTATATAATTTAAATTATATTAATAAAATCATTATAAAATATTAACATTTTATAATATTTTGGTATAGTGGAAAAATTAAATATTTCTGTGGAAATTTTTTATGTGAAATATAAATGTGGTCAATTATTAATCGCCTGAAAACATTAATTACTGAAAAATGATTAACGATTAAATTCGCAGTAATTTTATTTAGAATGCCATGTCCTATAATTTGTAAACAACAATAAACAGCATACGTGACACCTTAACCTTGATCCAGATTATTTAAAATATTTATGAATAAAAATATTAATTAAATACATTTATGCTAAATTACATAACATACCCTTTCTGAACATATGTCAACATTTTTATTAAAAGGTAATGTTTTTTTAAACATATTAGTCATATAAAATACATATACCTACAGTGAAATAAATTATCAAGAACTACTAGTTTAACGACAAAAACTTAAATATCAAATACTGAATCAAAAACTTAATTTAAATAAAAAGGCGTAAACATTCCATTGTCGATTATTATATACGTATACAGATTTTTTAAGGAAATATAAAACAGGTACCTTTCGGTATTTTTTAGAATATTTTTTTAACCAATAAAATTTCTGATAACAAAAATATATATCTTTGTACAAGTATGTACAATTGTAAAAATATGAATTATTTATTGAAATGCATAAAGGGTTAATATCTCAAAATATTAATATGTTTTTTTTTTATAATTAAAATTAGCTCAAACAGATCATTACTAAATGTAGTTTTTCAATACCTACACACACATACATACATACATACATATATATATATATATATATATATATATATATATATATATATATATATATATATATATAAAATATTATTTTATACAAATACATCAACAGGTCAAAGAATATATCAAACTACAATAAAAATTAAATTATTTAAAGGAAAAATGAGTTTTAAATAATAAAATGACTGAGTTAATATGTGTTTAAATATCGGTTCATTGATAAAATTAGTCAATAAAAACACAATTACAAATTATAAACTACCTTATGAAAATTAAAATTATCTACGGTTTGATTAATTATTAAATATATTAATATTTTTAATTTATATTACAAAAATGCAAAATGTTAAAAAGTTTTGAACGAAAAATAAATTTTAAAAATATACATAATTATAATAAATAATCTTATATTAATTTATATATATATATATATATATAATGAACTTTTATCAATCCAAATATGATAAAAATATATATTATTTACACAGCCAGTAGAAATAAAATATATGTATTAATTAGTAGTTTGTTGTAAATATAAAAAAGTAAATAAATCACCGATCTATGTAATTATCTAAGTAGATTAATCCTTAACAAATAATCAAATAAGAACACAACACTTGTTCAGTAAAGTAATTACTCACAATTTTCGACATATTTGCTAATAATTTTCGCGGGCAACTTCAAACACAACAATTCCAACTGCCACCATGAATCGCAATGTGCAAACTTTTATATATCCCCACGCATGTTGCACGTTCCACTCGATTGCAAGCCCTCAGAGTACGAACCCAACGTATCGATTTAAATATCACAAGTATCATAACGTTCTTTCGAAAAGTGACTCCTACTTGGTAAATATATGATTCATTGCCATTATTTAACTTTAGACGATTGACTAATTCATTATTATACTACATTTTTACAATCGTCATTAATCTATATATCGTATCTACATAACTCGACCTGGGATTAAAATATGATTTTTAAATCGCCTCACAGGTGCGGAACTAATCTTTAGTTTGACATTTTCTACATTTATTTAATAATGCACTTAATGTATTTTTTATCGAAATCGAAATGACAAGGATGAATTCGAATATTTGTATCGTTTCAGATATTCAGATTTAATTATCTAATTTGTAATAATACGAAATGAAATGTGTCGTGATGAGACGAGGATGGCAGCCCTGGATAAAAATATTTCGATCAGATAAAATAAAGTCAATGTCATTTTTTTTATACAAACGGCAAACCAGAAACGACCTTTCACTGTTATCGATACAATTAATAAAATATAGTAGAACAAAGAACTTGGCAATTTTATCGTTTTTGACACCCTATCTCGGTGAAATATATATACACGACAAGTACCAGTTTCGACCAGGTAATGTAATATTATTTTTAATCGCTTTTTTTAAATCGACTTATGAATATATTAATCAATGATCAATACAATGTTATTTAGTTTTGAATAAGTAATCGATTTCAATATAAAAATATAATTTAAATGTAACTATTTCATTATTATAACTAATTTTATTTCTAATACAATTGTTTACTTTTATGACAATAACATAATTTTAACCAAAAATATTAAAAAGGTTTTTTAATCTAAATGTAAAATCACATCAAAATAATAGATTAAAAAAAACATTAAATTATTTCCAATTGAATATATATAATATGTATACAAATAAAAATAAAAGAACAAAATATATTAAACATTTTTTTATTTAATAAGTTACAGCTTAGTATTTACAACAAAATATATATTTCTTTTGCTTTACCACTTTTCTGCCAATAGAAAAACAATACAAATATAAATCATCAACCTATTTGGCCAAAATTGCGAGCTAGATCTAGGTCCATAGATCATTATACCTATATTATAGATTTTTTAATATTTATTTTTTAAAGTATATGTAAATTCTTTGACTATATAAATTTCCTGTAGTTAATTTATTCAATGAAAATGATAAACAATTTCTTTTTTTCTATTAAAATTATAAATTAAAAATGGAGACTATTTTTTTAATTTTTTTACATATATTTTATATAATAAAAAACAAATCGTGAGAAATGAAAAGATATTGTAAAAATATTTGAATATATTTAAAGTTTTCTTTATTATATATAAAAAATATACGATGGTATCGCCATCGAAATGCGGATTAACCTATTGTTGTTATAAACAATAAAATGAACAATAAGTAATTATTGAACACTTTATAATATCCTGTGGTATTGGGGAGTGATAATTCATTTGTATGAAAACTATTTCAATCAAGATTTGATCTAAATTAATACATCGAAATTCTTGCAATGATTGCAGAAATTCACAAATACATGAAATAAAAAAAGAAATGTAAATTCTTACCATTTCGTTGAATTATCGCCGACAAAAACGTATCACTGCACTATTATTTAAAAATTAATTTAATTCAAAGGAATGAATTACCTTCACACAACAATGAATTTATACATTTTAACAAGTAATATATACAAATATTAATTGCATTCTCATGAAAGAAAAATTCTCCCTGAATTATGTTACCACTGTTATTCCATTAATTAGTGAAATTAATCTACTATATGAATATTAAATATGTAAGATATTTTTTTTTATTTCGTAAGTAACTGTCTTCGTTACTATATATTTTTAAACATTAAGAAAATGTGTATTATTTAGATTTTTCAAGAAGTCTAATCATATATTTGGACTTTAATAATTATTAATTATTAAAGCCCAAATTAATTATTAATTTATACTTTTTTTAATATCTCGATGTATTATATATTTTTTTAATTAATAATTTTCATATTAAACATATTTATTAAATACTTTAAATATATTGGTTATTACTTAATGTAAATCAGATATACATAAATGCATTAATACCAGTTCTTGTTATTTGACTTATTTTTTTTTTTTTTTTTTTTTTTTTTGAGACTATTAATATTCAATACTTATTTACAGAATATGAATATATATATATATATATATATATATATATATATATATATATATATATATATATATATATATAAATTATATTTTCCATATAATTAAAGTACTCAATAGCATTTATAAAAACAATTATTTAAATATTCACATGCCTGAAAAATAACCTAAAATTAAATTATGAATTTCTTATTTCTTTAATTAGTAAAATTTACTTTGAGTATCTATTTCAAATTAATATATTCAAACACCAGTTTTTTTCAAATTAAAAAGATGTATTAGATGATGTGATTTATTATTTTACAAAAGATTTATACATATATAAAACTATTCTTGCATTGATGAATATAAATTCAAATTCATTTCCTGATCAGTGAAAAAGAAACAAACTGTATTATGAAGCATATTAGAATATTATTATTCCATACATTCATACAATAGTTCTTACAATTTATATTTACATACAGAAAAATACATGTTTTTAGAAACAAAATTTGAGATGTGCAAATCTTCAATCATATTTTTTTTTTTAATTCTTTGTTCAATACAACATTTAAGCTGCCAAATAATTATGTTCATATTATCTACTTTGTACATCAAATAGCTACTATAAGTCAAACATTTAGTTTAAACTGTTACTAAGTCAATGAAAACCAAACAGCTAGTCGTACTATTTATTCTCAAAATTATATTTTGAGATTAGAACCGTATTGGATTTTTAGATGGTTTAGGAACTAAGTCCAACAATTGTACTTATTTTTAAATATTGCAATATCAGAAATATTTTAAAAACCCTAAAAAATAAACCTGAGTCACCTAAATACAGATATATTCAATATGATTAAACATTTATAAATACAATCACTAGTTTTATTACAGATAGTTGATATTGATATTACACTCAAATACACGTAAATTATTTTTTTATATTGAATATATATGTGAAACAATAATAGCATTGTTTATGTGTATTAAAAAAATATGTAGTGTTTAAAGATATGACCAGTAGAATTATAGTACAAACACTCAAATAAATAATTTCATACTCATATTGCTTTAGAAACCAGTCAATAGTTTTGATACAAAATAGTATTTTATTCATAATTCAAATATTGAAAAGAATACATTTAAAAAAAATAAATGTATACAACATAAGAGATTAATTTAATATAATTATTATATTATTCTTAAAATGTTCATTATTTTTGAATAATGTATTAAGTGCCTTTTAGTTCAAAACTGCACTCAGTATTTTTACTTAGAAATCAGTAAGATACACTGAATATATGTACAAAAAGTGCAATGAAAACTATTCATCATTAAATACAACTTTTATATTTATTACCATTGTGTTGTAAAATTGAAAAATATATATGGATTTGTGAATGACATTTTTTTTAATTTATAATTATTAAATCATTAGAACATCAATATGATTCTAACAAAGTAACAAGTATTTTTCAGTACATTTTAAAACTATTTTATATATAATTTAGTATTTTAACTATGTTTCCATTCCAATTTTTGTTCATTAAAGAAATTTTACTTCCTTACTTGTAAAACATGAGTATTTAACACAGTATTTGTTTACTAAATAATATCTTAAACAATCAATAATCAATTTGAAATAAAACAAATAAACTATTTTTAATTGCACAAGCAAGAAAATTGAAAATATAATAATACTAAAAAAGAAACATTTTTTAATTAATTTGATTTCTTATTAATTTCTAAATTGAGATATACTAGATATGCTTCAAATCGCCGAGCTTTCATATATTAATTACATATATTTTTATAAAATTTTGAAAAAAAAATTAACTGTATTACATCAAATAAAAACTTCAACATTTAACAATAAAATAAAAATCAAATAAAAATAACAAAATAAAAATTGTATATAACAAAAACAACAGTTTATGTACATAGCCCTGAAGAATCAATCAAACTTCTGGCAATAAGATCTGCTGCCAGTTCTGGTTTTCCTTCAAAATGACTCCTAACATGAAACATCAACTCTGTTTTACTTGTAAACTCTTGCCGACATACAAAACAAGCCTGCCTCTCAGCTGAATACTGAGGGACAGCTTGTGGTGTAAAACAAGGTGCTACGGTCGGACATAACTGCTGACCAAGTAGTACTTTTCCATCCAAATGACTTCTTGCATGTGTACTCCACTCTTCCCTGTTCATGAAGATACGACCACATAGTTCACAGGTCCAATTCACAGGTGGAATATTCTAAAGCACAAAAATAAAATGCAAAATTTGACAAATTAAGAAAAAGTGTCCTGAAAAAACCATAAAAAAAACTTAATCAAAGCAATAGTTTTGTAAACAATCAATGTATTGAGAAAAACAATAGTTTTTCTCAATACATACCGGTTTATATGCTTCTTGAGATGTTTGTTGTGGTAAAAGACCCTGCTGTGTTGAATGTGCTGGTGCTATTTCTACTTCACATTTTGTTCTTTTTTCCTCTGATGGTTTATCAGAATTTCCTGTCACTCCTGAACCTGTTGAATTACCAACTGATGTTACTGTATTTGTTGCAGCAGCAGGAATGTTCGTACGTTTGTTCAAAGGAGCAATGTTTGATGGAGTTAGATGTTTTTGTTTGTTCATATGAATTACCTGAAAAAAAATAATTTTATACAAAAGCTACTTTAAATTTAATAATTTAACCAAAAAAAAAAACAAATTTTATTCAAAATATATATTAAACCTGATTGCATTTCAATCATCCTAATCTATATTTGAATAAAATAAACTATTTTTATCTCAATTACTGAATTTCTTTATATGTATTTATATATTACTTGTTTTGATACTTTGGCAAATTAATTTTAACATAAATGCACTACCCACTTCAAGACAAGATTTCATAAGTCTTCAACTTAATAATCACTTTAATAGCTGATGTGCATTTCATTGATCATGTCTTCATCATTAAGATGTCACATTATAAAATTTGGTATTTTGGAGTAAAATTTTAAATGCAATGTTCTAATAATAATAACATGGCCATATAAAAGTATATTAGTGAATAAAATAAATAATAAGTTTTTATTAAACACTTGCAAAATCTTATGGTGTTGAGATAAGTGTTTCATTTGTATTAAAATGTATTTATATTATTTACTTACTAATAAACAGTAACAATATATATTACTAAACCTATTTAACATATTTTCTTTAAATTCATGTAATAAAAACAATATGTCCTTTAGAAAAAGACTTTTGGAAAAATTTTCATTTTTTTATATTAAGTAAGTTGTATATATACTTAATACATATATTCATATGTATAATTAATAAACACCTATGGAAATAATGAATATTTAATAATGATAACAATTCACTTACTAATTTATCTCGACGAGCAAACGCCTTCAAACAAACTTCACAAACGTATGGTTTTTCTCCTGTATGAATTCTTAAATGAATTGTGAGTTTATCTTTTCTTGCCAGTCCTTTTCCACAAACAGGACAAGAAAATGCTTTTGGAGCATCAGACGAATTATTATTATTCGATTTCTGTGACGATTTCTTTACTGGCGGTGTCGGTTTTATACCAGACAACGAACCACCGGGTTCGTAAGGTTCTGTAAAAGGAATCACGCCAGGTTTTGGTATATTACATGGTATTTCCGTGGACGTTGACCAAGATCCACCGATTGATTGCAAAACTCTAACACCACCGTCATAACCCATTCCGTCATCAGGTACTGTAAACGTAGAGTCGGGTGTAACATTCTGGGATGTCATTTTATTATCACGACGACCTTGAAGCGCTGTTACGGCTGCAACTTGCTGCTGTAAAGCTGCAGATTGCGCCTGTAAATAGGCAACACGTTGTTCTTCTTGAGATTTATCCATTGTTCAGTGAAATCTCTCCATTGGCAGAACTTTCTTTCTTCCGTCACTGTGATTAATATAAATATTAATATCGGATTTATTTTTAATTGTAAACTTATTATAATCCGAATAACTCGTTTAAAATACTTTTATTAGGAATAAATTTATTAAATAGATAACTTATTTTTATTATTTGAAAAAATCCAAACTAGAATCGATTATAGCGCATATACTTGATTTATACGGATTTTCACTTCTGTTTTATAATCATCATAAAAAAATTGTGTCATTACATACTTACAGGTATCAACTTGAAAACGAAAGTGAAACAATAGCCCATATAGATACACTGTACAAGGCCAAGGTCTTAGCTCTAGTTTTCACTTTTAGCTTTCACTTTGTATATTTAAATGCAAACGCTGTTAAATAATTAACAATTATCGCATGACGCGAAAAACGAATAGTTTAAAGCACATTTTTTTACAAAAAATGTGTACCTTTCATTTATCAATTGACAAACGAGAGGCACCCTACTACATTTCAACATTGACCCCCGTTGAACCGATCGCAAATAATACAGGATTCGTAACCTGCAGAAACGAGTTTCGCAAATATACACGTAAAGTTGCTATTTATTCGGCTCTAATCGGAATTGTTTATTTTGGAATTATTTTTGTGGCTCGATTCGTTTAAAATACATAAAAAAATGTAAATTATTATGAGAACACATTATAATTCACAAATATATTCACTTGAACAATCCTTTTTATTCTTAATTACATGTTTCAAAGATACAATCGATTAAATTTAAAAACAATAACATTATTAGTATTCAAACGATTGATTTTAAGTTTATTAATTGAATAAATCATTATTTAACAGTAATTTTCAATTTCATTCATAATAAATAAAAATCAATTTAATTAATCTGATTTCCAAAAAAGTATTGTCTTTACTTGTTACAACCACACCGCCCATAGTTTCTTGCTAAGGAAGATCAATAAGCCAGCGATTTGTGCGTTGGAGAAGGGGGTTACGCACTCTCTCTCCAACCTGTATCTGTGAAAACGAACTTATTCGGATTAGGTAATTTAAGAATAAATTCTTGAGATAGAAAACGATCATAAAAAATCAATAATTTAATGTTTGTAATGAAACGAAAACTGTTACGTGATTATAAATTATCCCCTATAAATAAATATCTCGTTTTAAATCCATAATTGATTAGTTATTTATATATATGTCAGCTACTAATAAATTATATAAATAGGATTATATTTGTTTAACTAATAATTATCAGACATCAGTATAAGTTCTTTATTACAAATAGGACAAATTTGTTTAAAAGTTAATTAAGAATATTTTTCTAGAATATTTCTAATTAATATTTATTATAATTACTTTATTAAAGTAATTTTTTATTATATATATAGTTACAAATAAACACATAAGCGTATAGAGATGTCTAAAAATGCTGTATTTTTTTATCTTTCACCCAATGTTAATGTTATTTTTGACCTATAAAGAAAAATAATTTAACAATTGGTTTTAGACTTTTATTCAGTTACATATAACTGAAATTTTGAATTTTACTTCTTTATATTAATATTTTTTGAAATGTTAATTTCAGAAAAAATAACAAACAGTATATAATATTGTACAAAATTTTTATTAAACATTTAAGAGTAAAATTGACAATTTTCCATAGTTAATATTTATTCTACATAAATAAACATAAACAATAGAACCCTTATATTTACAGTAATCCTTGTCTCTTAAGATCTTCATATGTTTTGCGATTAACCACATTTCCAGATGAATCTTCATACTCTTCTTCCTGTTCTGGTTGCCAACGTTCAGCTTGTTTCTGAGTTTTCAGCTTTTCCCACACTAAAAAAACTATATCTATTAACATTTTAATTCTTTATTTATTTTCTATGCAAAACTTACAAGCTAATGCATCCTCAATTTGAGTAACATTGGCAAAATGAGCAGTGTTTGGTATTCCTAAACAACGCATTCCATGTGCATGTCTCCATTCTGCAAAATGTCTTTGGAATGCTTTTGGTCCTTTGTAAATATAATTTCCACATATTTCACAATTGTAACTGATATTTAACCCATGCAATTTATATAACCAGTAAGGAATTGGCTAAAAAAATAATTTAAATTATAAAATTTATTATTATTTTATTCTTAGAATTTTAAACTAAAGACAGTAAAAAAAGTTACTTTTCCATCCCAACCAAGTGGAAGATTTTTAGGATTATGGGGTATTTCATCAGTATCATCATCTCCACTCTCTGCTCCAGTACTCTCTACTTCACTATCATCCCTTTCTCCTTCAGTCCGGGCTTGTTTTCTTTGAACATTCTCCTTTGTAGCAGCACGTTGAGATGAAACTAATTCTGATAATCTAAATTTAACAAAAAGGAATAATAAATATTTTTATTTATTAATACTTTTTTTAAAAGTACACATATATACAACCTATACACTTGTGCTTCCAGTTGAGCTATATCTCTTTGTCGTTCTAATTCTTTACTTTTACTTGCTTTCCCAGGCTTATTTTTTGCCATTAATGATGGATCAAGTGTTTTTAGACCTTTTGTTGAAAATAAACGCTGTGCCCTTTCTTCAAGAGTTCTATAAAATTTATATAATTAATAAAATATCCTTTTCTCAATTTAAAATGATATATAAAAAAATAAATACCCTCCACATTTCATTCCAAGTGCCATAAGAGCAGATTTCAATCTATCAAGGCCAAGTGATGCTAATTCTTCCCAACTAGAAAATGCTGAAAGCTCTAAGTGAGCACCAACATGAGCTAAAGCAGAACCTGCTTCTTTCTAAGAAAAAAAATACATCAATTATTTAAAAAAACATACAATATTATAATTAAGTACTAACTGGCCAGCCTGGAAATGTTCCAGCTTCCCACTGTGATGCCATTTGGTCAACGGAATTATTTAATTCAGCATCTATATACAATAACGGTTTCACTCTTTCTAAGTAACTTCGCAAATATTCAAGTAATGAACAAATATATCTTCTGTATTCACCATTTTTGCGATCTTTTGGGATATCATACAGTTGATCGAAAGTACTTAAATATGTTATATAATCCACTTTCTGAAAATGCATCACATTAGTAATAATCTTAATTAAATGCAATAAAATTTATTACTTCTATTCCTTTTAAATTAATATATTTGACATAGCACTCATGTAAATCCAAATATTTTCCATATCCTTCTTCATCAGTGAACTCCACAAAATCTGTAATATTCATTTTTTTTAAAAGAAAATAATATACTTAAATATGTTTTTAAAAATATTTACATACTTAACATTTCTTCAGTAGGATTTTCTCTCATTTTTGCAATTTCCTCAAATTCCACTGACATCGGTACACTTATCTAAAAATAAAAATTAAATAAAATTAAACAATTAATACTATTTCTAAATAAATCAGTAATTATTACTTCATTTGGATGTCTTCTATAAAAATCTTTAATCTGTCTCAATCGGCTATAAAATTCTTGAAATTCATTTGGACCAGTTAATGAAGCCACTTCTTGTTTGCGAAGACCATCTTTATCTTCGTACAATTCCCTTAGATTCACTGTACTTGTCATAAATTGTTCTAGTAACAGCTTCAATCTATGATCTGAATTGATTGAATCTCGATACTGTAACCCAAACATAATATACCAAAAAAAATATTATATCATAACCTTTAAATAAAATTTTATACTAACACTGGTTTTCTTATGAAGCATTTCTTTAACCATTGCGTCCATAAGACGCTCACGTTCTTCATGATATCTACGTTGTTGTTCTAATATGGTTTCCATTTTACTTATTTATTAAAATTGATATTTAATAATACATCAACCTAATACAAAATACAATATACACACCAGAAATTAACGTATATCCAGCTTGTAGTATCAATTTAAGATCAATAATAAATTATCATAAAGTGTTGCGTACAGATTTCTATTTGTCCTACTTAAATTTATGAATTTTTTTCATGTATATAATATGTATGTGTGTGGATATAATAATTAAAAAAATAGATATACAAGCCCTATTACAAATGAATGCTATTTAATGAGGAACCCCCACATTAAATTTAATAATATTTTTTAAAAAATATTAAAGATACTGTACTTAATTGAAAGTTCATTTTTATTTGATAATTTATGTAAAAATATCCTATTTTTAAATAACATCCCCCCATATAATCTCTTTATTCGAAAATTAATAAATTCAGCCATATTATTTAAAATAAATTCATAAATTATTCATAAAGCATGTTTATATATTGCTCTTTATATAATTAAAAAAATATATAAATAAAAAGGAAGACCTTTCAATCAGATACAAATATTTTAAATAAAAATATGAATTTTTAAAAATTGTTATAAAAAAACATGAATATTTATAATTGCAAATCAAAAATTATTTTAAGTTTTCTCTTAAGAATGTAATATTTCTATTCGCTAAAAGATGGCACTAAGTTAGTATTTTAGCAAGTGTATGTTGCAATTTTTATAATAAAATTTAAATTCATATATTTATCGTATTTTTAAATAAATTTCACCTATAAACCTAAAAAAATATATAGTTCTTTATTTCCTATTCATATAAAAAACTTGCTTAGTTATTATTAACAAAAAACACGTTTAAAATTTGCTACAGAAACGCCCAAAAATATATATATTTTGAACTGAACAAAATTTTTTATTTCATTTGATTATATAGATATTATCTAAATATAATTGCAAAAATATGTGTTGTTATTATTTAGCAAAATTTTTCTAAAATACGTAATAAAATTCAAAATTTAAAGAAATTTATAGAATAATAATTATTAAATTTTTGTCCTCTAAAACAAATTTATTGAATTTGAATTGTATTCAAATTTGATGCAAAGAGAGTAATGAGAGATTTTAACCCTAAGAATAGTTGACAATATTTAATTTTTAATTTATATATATAAGTATGTGTGTGTATCTTAAATATATTACCCCTTATTTTTCAAATTAGGCATGGATTTAAAATTAATTAGGAGAATTTATAAAAAATGTCGACATAACAAATAAGATAATTTAAAGCATAATTATTTATTAACAACAACATAATTACATTTTATTATTTCTAAAAGAATAAATAAAATTTTTACAATGACAGTAACAGAACGCATAACGTTTGTCGAACGTTTTTCAAAGAACAAATCGAAATCACTTCAAAACTGATTTGTTAAAATGTATAATAGAAACAAATAAAGTAAAAAGAAACGAAACTTATTTTTACGTATACACATTAGTAAATGTGGAAGTGGCAGAGCTAAAACATTTCATTGCTGATGTCTGATTTTTATAGCAATTCGAATTCGACGAATCAATACTTTGCATTGTACTTCCACCTAAATAATGATGTAAATGCTGTAAACTACTATAATGATGAGGATTATACATATTCATATTATTGAGCATATCGTTATAACTATGGTGCGTCGCTGAAATTTGATGGTGTTTTGTGCTCAAATTTTCAGCAGACGAATGGGAATTCTCTGTCGTGTTTAATTGAGCGCGGCGAGAATGGTGTAATAATTCGTGATTCGGGTTTGAACCACCGTATGCCATGTTAAATAGCGCTTCAGGATCACAAACAAATTTATAAACATATCTTTCACCTAAAAATTATGTATATATATATAACTGATTAGAAAAATAAAAAATAAGAAATATAATATTAAAAAAACAGAATCCATTTGCCATTCAAAATAGACAAGTGTATTATTAGTATTAGAAAAATGACATTTTTTTTACATAAACGCAACCGTCATTAAAATCGAAAAATATTATCAAATAAATTAATTTTAAACTTGTAATTTTAGTCATTTTGAATAATGCCACGAATTCATGTTTTATTACCGAATCAAATTATATAGAAAAATACATAAACATAAAAAATAGATTTCATATTTCATTAGTAATAATATTGTGATTAATAATTTGAATAAAATACCTGCCACTTTCTGCATGATTCCTTTTTCGTAATAATATCTTAACGATCGACTTAATTTGTCGTAATTCATAGCAGGTCGATTTTTTTGAGCACCCCATCGTCTTGCAACCTGAAATATTTTTTAAATTGATAATAATTCTTACAAATCAAAAATTAATATACTCAGTTGTTTAATTTTTTAAAATTATTATTTTAATTACTTAACTACTTTTTAATTTAATACAAAGAAATATAAATTACTAATAACAGACTTTTTTTAAAAAAAATACCTCTTCAGGTTCAATGAGTTTAAATTCCATTCCTCGTCCTGTCCATGCTATACATCCTGCACTAGAATCCGGTGCATCTAGGAGTGCAACAAGAAATTGCCATAATTGCAACGACCCTCTTCTTGATTGTGGTGATGTGCCTGTCGAAGAACCTATGCCTAATGTCATGGCACTTCGAGTAGTTGAGGCTATAATTAATTTTCATTTTATTATATTTATACAAAAATAAATAAATGAAATTAATATTTCGTGTGTATTTTTTTTATTTGGACTTATTTATAAGTTTATTATTTATAAATAAAATCTTTTATATACAGTAAAGAAAATTATGTTTAAAAATAAAAATACGTTATATTAATTTAATTTTTTATATAATTTCAAGATTCGAAAAATATGTTAAGGTAGTTTTTGTAAAGGAAGAAAAATAAGCTGATCTAAAAATTTCTTTTTTAATTTGTTTTAAAAAAGTAATAGATATTTTTTAAAAAGTAAATATTGATACAACCCATTTTCAGAGATAAATATTGAAACTGCATAGAAAATCTGAATCAACCACAAAATATACTCACAACCTGTTCCCGAAATCGAATTAGTAGGCATGTGTGTCGAAGTAGAAGTCGCAGCGGGTGTACAATGCGTTCCATTATTATTCGATACACTACTTAAAAGCAAACTCGGGCTCAAGTGAATCAAATTAGCTGTCACTGAGTTAGTACCATTATTGTTCGAAGTACTAGCACTCGCACTAGCTGATATCGGGTCCACAGTTTTTCTCGACGGAGACTTATCTTGGCCTGTGATTCGATCAGTAGACGATTCTAATGTATTGACATTCGTGCCAGTAACAGGAGAATTGATGTTTTCATGAGCGGGTTGAGTTTGTTGTAATCGCCACGTAACTGCATTGTCCGTACGATGCTTTTGATTATGGGAAAATGTGAAATTTCCTAAAAGAATAAACATTAACTAAATCATAAATCCATCCAAGACTGTAAGTTTTTGTTAAAAAATTCTAATAAACAATAACATGTATGGCTTTCTATTTTATTTCTAATAAATATATAAATAATGAAAATATATTTTGAAATCAAAAATATGTTTATATATCAATTAAAGTAGAAATTTATCTAATCGTAAGAATAGTTCAAAGCAACGGTGCTTATTTTTTAATTACAATTTTTTTAAAATAAAATATAATATAACGATTATTTATTTATATATATATATATATATATATATATATATATATATATATGTATGTAAGTATATGACAAAAAAGTTATAAAATTATAATAATTGTGTTAGAAATGTAATTTATGTCCAAAAATTATCTAATAAAAATATTTTCAATCAGAAGATAATGAATGTCATTTGAAATAAATAATGGAGTTGACAAGCTCTTTGGTGTAATTAAAAAAATCATAACCCAAATTATTATTGTTTTATTAAATAGTAAAAAATATTGAATATATATAAAATATTTTTTTAGAATGAATTAATATCATAAAATTATAATTTCTCACATTATTCATTATTGTACAATTATTATTTTTTGATAAAAATTAGAATAAAATTTAATTGTAAAAAAAATTGTTATTGTACTCACTGAAAGTAAAACTTGTTAAAGGAGAAATGATAAATTTATAAAATAAATACACACACATGTATATATATTGAAATTTAAATTACTTTAATTTTTTTAAACCTGAAATTTATTTAATAACAGCAATTAACCTGTCAATTCTCTTCGGATTCATGTTTGTATCAAGATAAAATTATTATAAATAATTGTTTTATTTAATATATTTTAATAATTTATTATATTTTTCATTGATTTTATTAAACAATTTTCATCTTAAAAAATAATTCACAAGTGAAACTAAGATTGCACAATTTAAATATTATTAATTATTTTTTCAATTTATTAATTATAATATAGTTAAAATATCTGTGATTATTTATTAATAATTTATTTGTATATAATTTACAATATTATTTATACAAACAGTATATTTGAAATAAAATTATATAGATTTATAATAAAATAGAAATATTATAATAAATGTATTTATTTTATTTGACATTCATACAATATTCAATGTTATTGAAATAATATATTCAACAAGTTTCAAAACAATATGAAATTTTATATTATATATATATATATATATATATATATATATATATATATATATAATACACAATATATAATTTTTTGTAAGAGTGGGTTATTAAATATATTCATAATATACTACATTAACAAGTTTAGTATTCGTAGCTAAACTGACGTACATGGTGTTCACTTTATTTTAAATTCCCCCCGGAAAAACATTATTCCACTCCTACGGGAAAATCATACTCGTATTATCTGGGGCTGACGGCGTTTCAACTTAAAATCATGTTAAAAGCATTTATCTACATTATTCACAAAGCGAGCATATACTGTGTACCATCTATGAAGACATTAGGGAATACAATAAAATAAATATGTTTAGTTATAATCTACTTTAAACATTCGAAATTTACTCTAAATACAAATATAGAAAAAGTATGTATCTAAATTGTGTGGATCGTGCCAATTTCAGTCGATTTAGATGTACCATATTATCAATTTGTACGAACGTATACAGTTTTGAAATTCATTTCTCGGAATGAAAATAATAGATTTTTTTGGATCTGGAAAATATGTATGCTTAAAGCAGCAAATCAATGTATATATTCTTTTATAAAATAAAATATAAAGGTTGATATTTTTCTATTTTTAATATTTATTAAATATCTTTAATAAAATATAAATCTCTAATAATTTTCAATATTTTCATTTCTTGATTAAATTAATTAACTGTTTTTTTAGATTGTCATTGGCAGATGATATTTAGATTTTATTATATATTAACAACCGATTTTTTAAATAAAAGCAACAAGTATATACTACATTTTAAAATATGTATTTAATGTTTGTGTTTGCAAGTATTATGACTTCACTGATATTTATTTACAATTTTAGAATATCTACTGAAATATAAAATCTCGTAGAAGATATTCTCACATCTCCAAGAATGTATTATTTCGTTTATTTTCAGTTAATTATCGCAACATTGAAACTTGAGCTGTAGAATATAAAAATAACAATACATAATAATTCTGAAATAATATTTTCCGAATAGAGCATCGATAGAATAATAAAATAAACATGTCGATCGAAATGATATGCAAAATAGTGTTATTTCTTTTTCGTTCGCCTCGATTATATCCATTGAACTCTATCCAAATGTGGTCGCATTTATAAAAGCTCGCGTCTACTGATCGCATGTACCTCACCCTTAAACACGTGACATGCAAATTTCGTCAAAGAATCAATTTTGATTTTGAATATCAAATCCTTATTAAAAATATTGTCACGTCTAGTACAGAAGTGATAGAGAAAGATAGTATTATGTTTGTATCTATCTACCTACGCGCATTGTCAGGAAATTGCGTAGAAATTGATGAGAGTGTCTTGTACTTTTAAAGATTATTGGGCTTGGTTGTTCATTCTGTTGATTTCGTTTTTAAATCAAAACAATCGTGCGTTAGTTAAATTTTATCTGAGCGATTAGATTTTTATATAATTTTAACAATTAAATGATATATTTAGATTAAAAAAACATGCTTAGAATAATACATTTATTTACATTGATAAATTAATTAAGGAATTTTATTTTAATTTTTTTAATAATTTTTATTTACCAATTTACTTATCAAAAAATGTTCATTTAAAATCTAATAAGCAGCTTTGCTTTGTACTTGATTGATATCGCATATAAAGTGATAAATTAATAAATATCACATTTACTAAATACGATATAAAATTAAATTTTATTCTAAAGAATTACGTGATACTTTCTTAGGAATTGCAGAATATATCAAGTTAATGATTCATAAAATATTTATCCCCTCGTTTAATAAAATATGTATGAGAATATATTTTCAGTAATGTATATTGAAATTAATAATTAAGATTTTTTTTAAAAAAATACAAGTCATAAACACTTTTTAACCATCTTTTAAATAGTTTGTATAATTTAAAAAGTATCTGTTTATCATTCGAGTCTGACTTATTTATATATCGATGACTGAAGATCAAAGTGAGATAACAATTTTATTGATATTTGAAAAAGCTGAAAAATCACTGGAAATTTATTAGTATGACTAATCATATGATATTAATTAATTTTTATTTATCTACATTATTTTAAACTTCCCAAATTGTGAAAATTGTTTTTTTGTCATTGATTATCTTTGAAAATAAATTAATAATAGTTCAATTTTTTAAAATCAGTATGTTTTAAAATTTCAGCCAAATATTTTTTTAGATATTTTTTATGTTCTTCGAAAATAATATATATGTACATGTGTGCATATTTGTGTGAAATTATTTCATTAATAAAAACTTAAAAATAATATAATATATTTCTCATTTTTTAGATACACTTATTTTATTTTTTCATTATTAATTGTAAAAACATGACATGTTTACCCTGTAAATATTTTTTTAAAGATAAACACACAAAAAATACGAATTAAAATTTCATCGTTTTCAAACAATGTACTAATGATTTTTTTATACAATATTCATAACAGTTTAATAATTTACATCATATTTACTGTTTTATTTCTGTTCTTTTTTATCTATTATATATATATATATATATATATATATATATATATATATATATAAACTGTACCATATAATTACAATTTTGTTGATTTGACTATTAATATTTTTTTTATTTAAAAATATAATATTAAATTTTGGAGTTTATACTCTGATTCATACATATATTTAAGAAAATGATTAGAAAAATAAATATTTTTATTTTAAAAAAGGATTTGAATTTTTATATGATTTAAATATGTTTATTATTTATTTATAAATTTTTAAAATCAGTTAATATTCGATGGATACATCAAATAAATAATTTAAAAAATACATTGTACGATATTGAGTCGAAAAGATAATAAATATTTATTTTTAGTACTGAAACTAAATATGAACTTCGATTAGTATAAATAGCAACATGACAGTACAGATTGTTCTCAGCTTAACCATGACTTTAAATTTATAAAATCGAATTTTGTTTCATCCCCCGCAAAAAAAGCACGATATTCATTACTGGCCTACTAATCCCGGTGGCATCACGGTGTTTATAATAATAAATGAACTAATACAAAACCGCCCCTAATGCAATGTTGATGTTAGGGTTAATTGTAGACAATTACTTAATGAAATTGTACTGACATCGCATCCCGACACAAAATATAGCCGCGTGTTCACTAAACATGACGTACATTAAGGTGATAATTGAACAACTATGTTGTAAGCTGATTGCTTCGGGCTGTTAGTAGCCACAAGATGAACAAGCAAGCAAACTGCGTCGATTATCATCAACTGAGGGGGTTCATATAATGCCATGTATAAATAGATGTATACAACACCCAGTAACATATATGCACAGTTTAACCCCTTTTCAAACGACGATTGTTTAAGTTGAGAGATCGACAAGGCAAGAGATATTAAATATTTATTTTAGTAATAATTTAACGTCAGTCTGTATTTTTCGTCGAGTTCTCGATAACGTGTGCTAAATACAAATACGTAGTGGTATACACGAGTTATTAAATTACTTTTTTTCTATAAGTACATGTGTACACATTGTTGATGTACAAAAATTAACATATTTAATTTCAGTCAAATGTCATATTTAAGTTATCAAATATTAAAAAAAATAATCTCCTATGCATATATTTTTTATCAAATTATATAGAGCAGTATATGGAAAATATTTTCCTAAATACTAAAGATTTAAATAATAACCTCAAATATACTTCTCAATTTTAATTCCTAATGTAAAATCAATGTTTCTATTTTTTTAAAATAAAAAAACACTGTAACTCATTATATATGAGTGCAAAATATGATATTAAAATATATTTACTATTCAAAAATAAATTTTTATTTGAAATTTGAAATTTTGATCTCAAAACTTAATTTTTTCAAAACCTTTTTTCGATTACAGTTTACAAATTTTCCAAAATAAAAACGATTTTTTGTCATTTCGCCTTTATTTTGACCCTAAATGGTCTATTTTTAGTGAAAAATTGCAATATTTCCAATTTTTTATTTTTTTGAAAAATCCACGACCTATAGTATGGAAAATTTGACAAAAAATCGACTTTTTGAAAAATCAATTCTAAGTGTATAAAAACATTTTTATATAGTAGATAAATATAATTTATGTATAAATTGTGGATTATTTCAATAAAATATTCAGTAATGGCAATAAAAAGACAAAAATATTTCTTGTCATTAGTTCTTAAATCCTACAATCAAATGTTCTGTAATTGTGAATTTCTTAAAACCACAAATTTATTTTTTTCCCATCAAATACATTAATAATAAGTCCTGAATACTATTCTGAATGTTCAAGTAAATTTTTAAACCGAACCAACTTTTTTGGAAACAATAATTCAATTGTAATTTAAAATTTATTTTTTTACCAAACATCTTTTTGCTTACCACGCATACATGTTTTGAATTAGTATTGATTTTTTGTCATCTTACGTTTATTTTAATACTAAATAATTAATTACTGATGAAAAAATTCAATATTTCCAACTTTTGATTTTTTCGAAAAATCCACGACCTATAGTATGGAAAATTTGGCAAAAAATCAACTTTTTTGAAAATCAATTCTAATGACTCCAAATCATAGATAAATAGAAGATAGTTGTAAATGATTACTAAAATATGGATTATTTTATTAAATAAACCAAAAATAATGACTAAACTAGCTATTTTTAACTTCTTGATTTTTCGACCTTAAAATCAATACATTTTAAATAATAATCTATAATAGAAAATTTATGGTTAATATTATATATATATATATATATATATATATATATATATATATAAATATGAATGTAGAAGGTTTCGTACTTCCATCCTTTTTTTAATTAATTAAATAAAAATAAAATATAATTGACAAATTTCAAAAATTGATTTTACACAATTACAAAATACCATTAAAACTTACACTTTCAAAAGAACAAACATATTGCTTCTAATTTTTTTAATTAAAAAGAATATTTAACTTTGTTATAAAAAAATTCGACCGATTACCTAATCGAAAAAAAATATTAACGTTGTGTTCCATTTTCATGATACAATATAATCGACATTAAAATACACAAAAACGTATTGATTACTAAACAAGTAAATGTTAAGGGACTATGTTTCATTTAATTAATTTTCCTAGAAATATACACGGAATATCTTTTTTTTACTATAAAATCAATTAAACACATAATTTGTAGATATTAAACGAATAACTTATATATTTTGTATTCCCTTGTATTTTTTTTGTGTATAAATATCGTTGTTGAAATTAATATCTGTCGAAAGCTCATGTATACCCGGAATAAACACAGGGTTGGGGTCGTCGATGTCCACGCGGTGTACTCTCATCCCTAGGACTATGGATACATTTATATGTACACATCGTTCTTTGTTCATTACTCTTGATTTTTATGATATATATATATATATATATATATATATATATATATATATATATTTAATTAAATATATTTTTGAAGAGAAAATTTATTTTTAAAACACATAAAATATCTACTTATTCAATTTAAAACAATATAATTAAAATTCTAGTTAAAAATATTTTACAGAATTTAACAACGTTGTTAGTAAATTAAAAAAGACTATAAAGAAAAGATGTAAAAATATAATCTTATTGTATGTTTATATAGTAAGCAAATTTATAAACTTCTGTACTTTTACGTATTGAAGGAAAAATGAAATTATCCAAAAAAATCAAATAAACGAACGAAACTGTAAAGACTACATAGAAGAGACAACGTTGATAAACATAGTTGTGAATAGATTTTTGATTAATGATTTCGAGACGACATATGATTTGATACGCTCTATTGGGGTGATATTTGTATGTATTTTATGACACAGTAATTTGTTATATCCTCTATTATGTATTGTCCACTAACATACATATGTATGTGAATTATATAAGAAATAAATCTATATTAGTTTATTCGATAATTTTTTTTTCAAATCAGACTAATTTATTTAACTCCATTAATAAATGAGATATTTATTGTAAAAGATTCTAATTTAATTTTTGTATATTTTGTTATATTAAATATACTACTTTTCAAATGAAGTAAATTTAGTAGAACATATTTTTACTATTAAAAATATTAGTTTTTTTATTAGGATATAACTGATGAAAATTAAAATAAACTATATAATAAATTCATATTTTTTTAAAAAAAAGAAATCAATGTTTATAAAAATACAAATATTTTTTTCAATATTAAATGAATAATAATATGAAAAGTTTTATAAAATTAACTTTTTAATAAAATTGTAGTAATTAAAATTTGCGATAGTTTTCAATTTACTTTTGTAACATTTCCCTTTTTAGTCCATTAGAATTAATTATCTTTGAAGTGAATAAACTCGAACTCATATTCAAACTATAATTGTAATTAAATTTTTAATCTATATTTTTTTATAAAACTCAATTACTTTGTAATACAAACATAAAATATAGGAAACAAGTGTAATAAATTTAATTAAAGTTTATAACTATACAGTTATAACCATAAATAATTTGTAATGTGAATATATTTCTATACATATTATTTTAAAAAGTAATTAATAACAAATTAGTTTCAAACTTTAAAAATATATACGTATACAGAAATATAAATACGTCGTAAAATATAGACATAATTGAAATTTTTTTTTTTACTTACTTTCAAAATCCTGATCGGATGGTTCTTGTTTAATAGGCAAAAAATGAGACGTGTTCGAATGTTCTGTTCCAAATATGCCTCTAACATGCGGTGGTGATAAAGACCTGTACATAAAAATTATATTATAATATGTATTTAGAAAATGATAGAAATTTTGTGATTAATTTTAATATGAAAAATATTTTAAATATTTTTTTTTAAAAAAAATAGAGCTATAGTTGATTTACTTTTTGCAGATAAATCTTTTACACTCGACAAGATTTTGTGTTCGATAATTACTTATTTTGGGATAATGACAATGTCATAATTTTCAGATCTCAAATAGGTAAAATCTTATAAGTGTATAAAAAAATTCCGAAAATATCTTTATAGAAATTTATATAATCAAAAAATCGAATCAAATAAGGAATTATTAAATTTAATAACATTAATATTATATTTATTCTTCGTGAAAAAATTCCTATTTACAATTTTTTAACTCTTAAAATTTTGCATATAAATTTAAATAAATATTTCAAGGTGTTATAAAATTTATTACACAAATATAATAAAAAAATAATACATAAATGTATGAGTGAACTATTTGTTATCCTTTATGCTTAGATTTCTTGTCAACTGCTTGAAATGAAAATTTTTAAATAATATGTGTATTAAAAATTAATTTATAATTATATTAGTATATAAGTAATAAATGTATCTTATTATCGAGTATTTTTAAAACAATTTATGATAAATCCTAGTAATATATAATTAAGTATACATTTATGAACTATATTATTAATAAAAAAAATTATTCCAGTATATGACAGATCATTTAATTTTTTATTTAAAATTAAATACTGTTTCATGAAATTTGCTTATTTACATTTTTCGTTTATAATTTACATTATATATATATATATATATATATATATATATATATATATATATATATATATATATATATATAAGTAACTTAGTTAGTGTATTGTAAACAATTTAAATTTATAAGATTTTTTGTTATTAATCAAAAAAATATTAATAAATAATCTTGTCAATCAATGAAAATATGTTAAAAATTTTAATTTTATTTTTATTTACCATATAAAGTTTTAATTGAATATATTTGTGTTTTTTATATTTTTTTGGAAAAAAATCTATAATGTTATAGAAATAATTTATAGAAAATTATATTCGTTTTGGTCATTATTTAAGAGAATAAACTCCAAGGATTGCAAAAATATTAAAGTGGAATTAATAGTATAAATCATAATTTAATCAAGTGAATAGATATTAGATTTAATTTTTCATATACATAATTGTAGAGGCATATAAACAATAAACTTTAATCAAATTATTTCTGACATTTGATAATTGTAAATCGGATTTAAAATTCCAATCGAACCCATGTACCAATATATCTGCTAATTAAGTCTGCATATTAACTTAATAAAAATATATCACTGACAATTACCGGTAATACGACGAAGATGGAAAACTAAAATGGCCAGACGTCCTATGCGCCGACGGTCTGTATCCAACGGGTGGAGCGGCATAGAACGTCGAGGCGCATGCAGACTCCGTGTAACTCTCGCCGCAATGTACGTGCGGTGGTGGTGGCGCCACGTGGTAGTTGAGTCCACCAACACCTGTCACGTGTCCGGAACTCGAACTCGTATTTATTGCGGAAGGTGTCGAGACTGACGTTGATAATTTCGTATAACCCGTTGAATGGGAATCGTGCTTTAAACCTAAATTCATTTCATTTCATTACAAACTCAATTAATGCACGAATTTCATATGTACTTAAAATCGGTCATGTATTTTGGATCTTAATTGTATAGGGGTATTGTTGGCCGTTTCCTAATCATTGTTCTTCCTAACGAATCCGGATTTGATTAAACTATATTATTTCATTGCTGTAATCTGTATTTTGTACATTCTGTTTTATTAACAATTATTTGATAATATAAAAACACAAAATGTCTAGAATTTGTGTTTAGTAAAACTGGGTTTTGTTTAAATAACTTCAAACAAATATTAACATTTTACCAATTTTTTAATAACTCAATAGGTTATTACAAAAATTCCTCAAGTTAGGGGTCAAACATAAAGCTTGATAATCATCAAAAAAAAACACACATAACTGTCATAGAACTCTGATAAGAAAAACTTTATTGGACTAGTATTACAAGAGACCATGACCCTATAAAAATAATTTCAAAAATACTTATATTCTTTATTCATTAGATTATTTATTCTTTTTCTGAATCAATCAATTAATCAAAATATATAAATTTAAGAAAATAAGTCTTCAATGTCAATAAACAAATCAAAATATAAATTAAATAATTACAAAAAAAATAAATAACAATTATAATTTATTACTATTTTCAGTATTGTAATTTTAATTATTATTATTTTTTTACAAAAAGATTCAGCTATTTTTATTTCGTTATAGTGTGAAAAAATCCTTGAATCTGTGTATTTACCTCTTATTTCATTAATTTTCTTTCTTTCCTTTTCTATAAATATAATATATATATATATATATATATATATATATATATATATATATATATTACTTAATATCAGTATATAAAATATGTACAAAGGATCTGATAAAACATAACCGGATAACAAAAATAAATATACATTTTTCCAACACCTAGAAAATCCGTATTTGAAAAAAACAATATAATCGTACATGAAAATAAATATTTGATTTGGATTCGAATTGTAAAATTCAAATATAATTAAACATTTACGAATTTATTCTCTCTGGAATAATTAATGATTTCATGTATTAATGAAAGCGTTTGAATCGTACAATGTATGTTAATGATATTTCTGTTTATTCTTTTTTTGTTGATTTATATCTGAATATATTTTTTATTATTAATTTAATTATTATAAATATTTGTTTTCGGCTTTTGAAACATTTTTGTAATTGTGGTTAAATAATATTGTTTTAATATTATAATCTCATTAAATACACTGTTATTTTTTTATATAAAATCGAAATATTTATATATATATATATTATTCAAACAACGTTTTTTATTTTAATATCTTTTATAAAAGATTATATTTTGTAAAAATAACATTATTTATATACTAATTAATTAGATAAATATTTACCTACATATAAACATAAGTCTATACCATATTTACTGAATTATTTGTATAATCAAATAAACCGAAATTCAATTAATAAAAGTCTTAAATTAATCTTCGTATAAAAGTATTAAATTTTAAAAAAAGAATTTATTATTTAACAAGATTTAACAAAAATACATTTAGTTATTTATAAATTTCCATATTTCAAATTAAAATCGCTTATAATATTCATTTGTAATATTCTAATTAATATTTTACCTTATTTTACAAATATCAAGATTACATTTTAAAGTAATTATAAATAATTTGAATCGTTGTTATTCACAAAATGTATTTTAAAATAATATAGAATATTTTTAATACAAAATATAATTCAATAAAATATATACTTAAATTTATTTGAAAGAAAAAAATTAACAAATGTTATTTTTAATATTTATAAATGTTAGTTTTATACAAATTATTATTATTTCTATCTTATATAAGATACATATTTATTAAACTTCAAATAATTAAGAAAAATATTAGTTAATAAATAATTTAATTTATATATAAACTTTTATATATATATATATATATATATATATATATATATATATATGTATATATATATATAGAGAGAGAGAGAATTGTAATCAAATATTATTCATAATTAAATACATTTTTTTATTTTATTAACTCGCCTTAAAATACACAAAACAATGTAACGCTTTTCATGATAAAATATACTTAATCTTAAAGATTTACATTTTTCATTCATTATTTAATTTTGAAAAATACACAAGATAAATTAATTTTAATGTAAAAAGCTTTTAAATCTACAGTAAAACTTTTCAATTAACTAATTGTTTATGAATTTTTTATATCTAAAATGTTCAATGAAGTTTTACGTTTAGTACTTATAGCAGAATTTTCATTTCTGTAAATTATTATTTATTAATGAATTAATGTTTTAAGTAGCTTTAATCATTTTAATATATGACTTTATTGTTATATATTTTATATTTAATGTCTACTACATTTTTCAATATATTGATATCATTTGCAAACTGAAACGATTATTTATAAATTTTGAAAAACATTATCATGTGTAATTAATGAGTATCTAAATAAATGATGTATATATATATATATATATATGTGTGTGTGTGTGTGTGTGTGTGTGTGTGTGTATGAATTTCTGTAATCTCTGTTAAAAATTAAGTTGTTTTTTTTACCATTCTAGCTATAAAAAATTATTGGAATATCTATTTAAAGGTAACAGACTTATAGAAACTACATCCAACAATATGCCAGAAAAAAATGGGTCTAAGACCTTTAGCAATAAGAAAATTATAAACTAAACATAGTTTCATAGGGAATGAATAGTTTAACTGTAAATAAAATGTGTACGTGTATTTCCATATCAAAAATACTTTTTGCTTTTTGTATTATTATATGAGATTGTTATTTGAATTAAAAATATTTATCATAGTATAAGGAAGAATAAGATATGTTTTTATCTTTTTTTAATTGGTTATATAAAATATTATAACTCATATTTAATTACATATTTTTTCATTTTTTAGATTTATTTTTTAAAAAATCGTTTAATTACATATTTATAGTTAAAAGACACATTATTTAAAACTGTATACATATTAATACTTATTTACAAAGTAATATAAAAATATCCTTATTTTTTAAATATTATTAAACATACAATACTTCCGTATTTAAAATTACGTTATCGATCTACACAACTTCTCGTCAACAATATTTGTCATATCTGAAATTACACGACCGTTGTGGAAAACATTAACGTCTAGAATATTTAAAATAATCTCTACCTTAGAATATTTCATAAACGATCTTAGGTTATCTGAAGCAACGTTGATTCAAGCTATCGTTGTAGTGAATCACCCCCTCTCTCGTAACCCTGCGAATGGAATTGCAATTCAACCCCCCGCGGCGATCGGTTGTGTACTTTTTAATAATCTCTTCAGTGTGACGTCATGTCAAACTTAGAGACCGTCATTCGCTTATAAAATGTATAGTGGATGAAAGTTTCGACAATATTTGAAAATGTGCGATTGTGACGAATGTAACAGTTCAGTATTGTATATAAATCGAATTTGTTATATAGTTCAATATCTTGGAATTGGTTTTAAAAATATTGACATGACTTGTTCGTACGCTAGTTTATAGTTTATAGACAAATTAAAAATTTGATAAAAAAATTCAATTTATCTACAATCTACAATTTTACATAAATAAATCACTCATCCTAATTCCATAAAATTTTAAATTCGTGTACAATAATCACTTATTGACCATTTTTATAAAATCTTATAGATTTTTACTGAATAATTTATTTTAAGTCAAATATTCAATTATTTCAAGTATTACTCAAAATTTTCACTTAGCAGAATTATAAATTTTAAAAATAAATTTTCATTCCATATTTCACTATATATATATATATATATATATATATATATATATATATATATATATATATATATATATATATATTGTCGTATAGATTCCCTAACACAAATTCACTGGATTTTTAGTACGGTCGAGTGTACGTGGATTCACGAACAAGTGTTCCTTTGAAAACAGCAATCAGTGGATCGCGGTGTACAGTACACACAGTCAATGTAACCCCCCGCTATGCTACAGATCAGCTGTCATAGCTTCTTCTGTGCTATATTTCTAAAGATCAATTTTGTATTCGAGTGAGTACACCCTCATATATATATATATATATATATATATATATATATATATATATATATATATATAAATGTGTGTGTGTATTCAGACACCAACACACTGTTGGAGTGACTTATAGACGATGTGGTTTATACTTTTATGTCGGAAACATCTATTGATGTCTTTTTGGATGAAGTGCTTTAATAAATTCAAAACAAAGATAATGTTATAAATAATAGAATAATATTATAAGTTTTATTTTAGAAATAATGATTATATTTACTCGAATTCGTCAAATAAGATTGAAAATAATTTCTAATTAATTTTCGATGAAATATCGTAATTGAGTATCGATTGAATAATATTATATACTTTTTTAAAAACGCAAGTAATTCCTTATTTTGTTCTGGTAAAAATTGTCAAATTGATATAATGTGCTTCCATTGTCTTTAATGATGTTCTAAAATAATTTTCAGTATCTATTCTTTCTTATTATAATATTTTTTTGTATATTTTGTCTTATTTATGTAATTAATAAAATAAATTTTTTGATAATGTTGAAATTTATTAGGCATTTACAAAATTTCTTGATATAAAATATTACACAATTGAAATTTATAAAAAAAATATTTGATATCAAATAACTTACGAAATAAATCACATAAAACTAAAAAATAATTTATCAATATTTGTTTATAAACATATATAGATTTTAAGATAAATCATAATCCTAATATTATTAAATTCAATTTTATGTTTAAATTGAGATGAATAATATTTTTGAGATGAATGTATATAAAAAAATATTACCTGTAGGTGGTTGTTGATATTCAGGTACGTACTGCTCACTGTCATCCGTTCCACAACTACTCCCTAAAAAAGAAATCAATTTTTAATTCTATTAATAAAATATATTAAAAAATTGAACTTATTAAGGGGTTATACGCACTTGCGAGGCGCAAAAACGACGTTTTTTTAGGAATTTTTTTTAGAAACAGTATTTATTTTGCAATTACAAATTATGGTTATTTGAATAGATCCTACTTTCAAGAATAAAATAACATGTCGATCATAAAAAAATATTGAAGTGCACCGCTCCTGCAGACGATGTCCCGAACGACCTCCAAAAAAAGGCGCTTGGCGGTGATCTCCATATCGGCGGTTTGGATTATTTTCAGAAAATGCAAAAAAAAATCGATTTTTTGAAATTTCTAACTGCGTATAACCCCTTAAATATATATTTTCTACAAAAAATCTGTACATTTTTTAAAATAAATTTAAACATGTAGATGATTTTTATATCTTTTTTCACTAATAAAATATTATTAAATCTATTTGATAAATAATCAAAAAATAATATAGTTAAATAAAAATAAACAAAAAAACATATTTATTTATATATTTAGACAAATATTATAAAAAAGCGTCTATGACTTTTTCTGTACGTCGAATTCGAATAGCTTTGCAGAAGCTTATGTACTTAACACGAGTACAATTCTCAAGAGAATACGAATGATACAGCAGCATACGATTATACATAAAACAAAAACAAAAAGATGGCATATAGATGAAGCTAGAATCAACATACAATATAACAACTCCACCGATATATATATATATATATATATATATATATATATATATATATATATATATATATATACATGTACACATGGTATGATATTTCATTCCATGACGTCCCAAAAGAGAGCAGGTAGACAAGCATCATCCATCCATCCAGTAGTCAGCCGTTTAGTCCGTTCATTCGTGCACTTAACAACGTATCTACTATCATTACGACCTACTCAGCGGCTGCCTGGATCCACCAGGGTCCACCATTTAACACCTTGCATCATTGATGAGGCTGTAATGGGCGAACGAGGGACACGTCACGCGAACGTAGCCCGAAATGTTACAGTACATCGAGATCATATCGGCGCCACGCGAACTAACCCCACACTGATGTCTGGTTTTGTTCTCTAAGTAGTAAGCACCGACAACAGTACATTGTATGTTGATACTCCAGTGCTCCGAGCTTATTGTGTTGCACGTTAAATGTGCGCATTTAATGTCATGCATAATTAAAAGAGTTTTACATTGATTCAAAGTTGTAATTGTGTTTTGTTGCAATGTATTATATACTTCGCAAGCGAACGAGTATTATTAAAAACACTTCTTATATCAGGGAAAATATCGATAGCACTCGAACATTTCTTTTTTATTGAATATTTTTTTCGATAAATTTTATAAATAAATACAACAAAATATACACAGCAAGATGAACGATTCGTTTAAAATAGAAAAATATTTTTTTATATTCATATTTGTCATTTGTAAATAAAAAATACAAATAACAAATTGAAAATTGATAGAAAATTTGTTTTTAAATCTTTTTAACAATTTTTTTTAAGATTTTATTATTTATTTATTTATATATTCAAGTAACAACTAACTTTTTTTGCAATATACTTTGGTATTATGCCTTATTAATATTGTTATAACATTATTATCTTTCTACAAGAAGATTTTATTCAAACATTCAATAATTTACTATAAACCCTTTATTCTTCACAAATAAATAAATATCAATGCTTTCATATTTGGAGTACAGGCATGTAAATTCTTAGAGTACTTATGAAACATTTTTTATAAAAACATATAAGGTTAAGACAATAATTAATTTGTAAAAAAAGTATTTCAAAATTTTACTGAATATCCAAAAACAATGATTTTTAATTATATTTTTTTAAATTAATTCAAATTACAAAATGAATCATAACTTTGTTTGGATTTGTAATTTTAATCGATATATTTTTTTATATAAATATATATTTAAATCTTATTTTTTTTATCTTTTCCAAAATTCATATTTATTTCATTTTATGATATATTTAAATTGAGTATGATTAATTTTAATTTATTACTTGTTGAATGCTTCTGCATTGATTACTTTTTCATGTTATTTGACAAGCTACTCAAAATTTATAAATAATAATAACACACACACACACACACACACTTATATATATATATATATATATATATATATATATATATATATATAAATGAATATAATATAAAATTAACCCAAATTATTAAAAAGAAAAAAATACAGATTTTTTATTTACCTTCTTGATTGAGCCAGCTGGATTCTTGTGTTGAATTGGAAGCTCGGTATTCCGAAAACATCTGACCATTACCACCTAAAATAATATTTAAAAAAAATCAAAAATAATGATTAATTATTTCACAATCATAACTTTTATATCATTGATTAAATTTCAAAGATATTATTTATAATACAAATTCATATTTTATAATTTTATATTATCCAGTGCTAATTTATTTTAAAAATGAATTATTGTATACAAAAGTATAATGTAATGTAATTAAAATCTTTTCACAAATGAATCAGTAATCAAATATTAATTTGCATGAAGAGATAAGTGTTAAGTTATTTATTAAAATTAAATTTGATTTTGATAACTAAATAACATACCATTTTGTTGATCAAATTTCGATTGATCGTAATACGGTTGGTTCAATAATGCACCCCGTCCTTCTTGAAGATTAAATGTTGTATTCTGTAACAAAATATATAGATATGCACATTTACTCTGTTTATAATTTCGAAACATATTATTAATGTTTATTTACAACGTTCAATATATACAGTAATACACCATGGCATAATTCACATCAAACTGTACGCGGTTTATACTATACAACCACAATTCATGTACGAATGAAAACATTTTGAATAGTTTACAACTCCTATTTACAAAAATCGATCGTTTGTATGATTCGAAAATTTTTTTATAATCATTTATATCATTATTAATATATATATATATATATATATATATATATATATATATATATATATATAATATAATTAATTAATAAAATTCAAACATAGCTGCTACCTGTTGTCAAAGTTATGACATTCCTATTAAAAAACCCTTTATATATATAATGATAAAATATTTATTATAAAAGATAATTATTTTTAGTGATAGTATCTTTTACATTTTTCTAAAATTCAAAGAATAATAAATGTTAAAATGATATTCACAAATTATAGATCGATTTAAAATTTTAAATATTAAAATTGTTAATAAATATTTCTTATAAATATTACAATATTTGCTATGCAATTATCGGTGTCGATTAAATATTCCTATTAAATAAATATTGAAAATTAAGGTTTATTGAGAAACTTATCATTTATTATTCAATGTCTAATTGAAGATAGTACACTTATTTTAAACTGCTCTCAGAATTCTAAACAGTAAAATATGAATAATCATTGGATTAAAATCGAGAAATAGTTAAATTCAATATATAAACTTATCCAAGATTTTAATCTATAAACATTTTAATTAAAAAACTATATAAATATATATATATATATATATATATATATATATATATATATATATATATATATAATGAACTACATATCATACGAATCGTACAGAACCATCTGATACAAATCAATGTCTAGTAATCGGTGTTATATTGGCAAACGAGAAGACAGCTTAATCAGGAAATAAGACAATCCGGAGCACCGCACCGGAAACCACGGCATTTCGTTCTATATAGAGTTACTCCCAATCTCGGAGTGTCGCAATACTTATTCCGGCAAATAAGAGATTATTAACTCATTTATGAATATATATGTATGTATAAATCGAAATTTGCGTAAATGCTTATCTTGTTAATGGTATATGCATATATATATATATATATATATATATATATATATATATATATATATATATATTGTGTGTGTATGTTTGTAGATTTCAAATTGTCCTTGAAATAACCTACATATATGTCTAGATCGATTTTTATGTCCTTGTATTTTAAATTTTCATTTTCTATAAATTTTATACTAGGAAATGTGAAAAATTTTCCAAGAACAGATAAGCTATATTTGTTTATTTGAAATTGCGTACTAAGATTCGTTTATTTTTGTTAATAAATACTGTTTTAGTTGAATATTACATTTTTGAAAATGTAATTGTATTTTTTTACAGTTAATATTTTCCATATTTCTACATTAGCCAAAAATCGATTTTATTCAATCAATATAACCTTATTATTGAATTTTAAAAGAAAGTGGTTTATTAAGTCACATTTTTTTTAAAAGAAATTATTAAAAGATGTAAATTTTAAAAAATAAAATGATAAAATACAACCATAATTTACAGAAAAAAATTGTTATTCTATTCATTATTTTCATTCCATTTTGGGTACAAATACTACTCTAGTTCTGTGATTTTGTAAATAATATAATTTAATAAACAAATCGAATATAAAAACCGTTTTAAAGAAAATAAAACTTTTTGGAAAATTAATTTTCTTAGCAATTCAAATCATTTTGTAAAAAATATATAATATAATTTATTTAACAATAATAGGAAATTAAATTATATATATAAGTTAATATATAATATAATGATATTAAATATATTACTTTTATTAAATTATGCAAATCCTCAATAATAAAATTACATGATTGAATAAACTAATTTCAATCGTACATCTTTCAATAATAAATCAATATATATGTAATTATGTTTGTGTATATTGAAATTAATTTAATTTGTAGCCAGAATGACATTAATTACGTTTATATACAATAGATAAACTTTTACTTTTTACAATGCTTTGATAAAAATTAAACAATACACTTAAAAATACGTATATCAAACAAGTTATACAAAGGTGTTTTCACCATAGAAATATCTATTGTATGTCTGTAAACATGTGTATGTTTGTTTGTATGTATGTCGTCTTATAAATGAATAGTGGTTCTCGATCTTTTATTTGTACTTTAGTTCATATAAAACGATTACTTTTGTATCATCAAAGGTGATAGTTTTTCTTTCAGTACAGGTTTGGAGTTAAGTAAACAACAGTACATTTAATATAATTTTATATATATATATATATATATATATATATATATATATATATGCAACAAAAATCGTTAATTTTGGAAATTTAATTAAGTTACAAAAAGGAAATTAGATATACTATCAAAGGTAAACACTGTGTTTAATTTCAAATTTACTTTTGTTAGGACTCAAATTATTTCAAATAATAAATTTAGATTAAGAATTTAACTCTAACCAATGAATTTTCTTATAATTTGAACTACTTTTTTATTTTATGTTATGTGCAAATATATTTCAAAATTATAAATCTCATTTATTGTTAATTAGTATCAGGTAAATTATATAAAATATTCTAAAGAAAAACAATTTAAAATACATTTTTTTAAAAATATAAACTTATTTATGTATATTTTAAATATATTTTGAGGCAGTTATTAATTCATATCTAGTTTTTATAATACAATAATAGCATTGTCATTAATATAAGTATAGACTAATAATTTTCTTAAAATCTAATTCTAAATCATTTTCATAAAAATTCTACTATTTAATTTGTCTTATTTTTTGCCTTTAAGTAATATATCTAACATAATTTAAATTTAATTCACATTCAAGTTAATATAAATAGAAAAAATTAAAGCATAAACTACAATTAAATTCATTGATTCATCATTTCAAATTTTTTTATAAATATATATAAAGATAAATGATAGATCTCAATATTTGAGTCACAACCCACCCCTGTTCTAAACTAACGATTGACTGCAGTGCAACACAACATCGTATACACATTTGGGGTTGACAAGACGTTGTAAGGTATGAGGGTATGATGGGGTGTATCTAGTGTTTGTTCAAGTCACCTATGGTCATTAATGTAATTGGCTTGCTAACACCTAAACACTAACCGACATTGGTGAATAGAACGGCAAAGCTCCAACACAATGACGTGTGCAAAAAAAGCTCTACTGTCTTACATACATACATCCATCTATATACATATATATATATATATATATATATATATATATATATATATATATATATATATATATATATGAATGTGTACGTTTAGATGACACGCTTGTGTTTATATAATATAAAATATGTGCCTTTATAGGCTATTATTATATAACCTTGATCTATGAATCAATATCTGTTGAATGATGATTGTAAATTAAACATACATATGTAAACACACACATCAATTTATATATATATATATATATATATATATATATATATATATATATATATATATATATATATAATCAGACTGAATAGAATTCGAAATGAATTGTAATTCTGTACATTTATATTTTTAATTTCGTTCTTTAGATCTATAATAAAAAATGAAATTAACTAATTATAACAATTAGTAATTTTTCAAATATTTATAACTCTAAATTATCTTCTGATAATAAAAAGTTGTATAGACATATTTATAATTTTAATGTTTATTTGAATATCACAAAATTCATGAATTGATTTGTAGAATTATTTTCTATAATTGAACAAGTGTAAAAAAATATTACTTTTATACTAAATAGATGATTCTAGTTAAATAATCAAAGTAAAATGATAAAAGAACTTTTGAAGATGAAAATTCTGAAAAAATATGTAAATTTACATAATTTTTTATGTATTTAAATTATATAGAGTTTATTTAAATATGGTTTAAACCGTTAACAATGTAATAAAAATATAGTTAAAAATTTTAATGAAAAATGGTCATATACTAAAAATTTAATTAAAAAATTCTAAGATATATAAGAGAGTTAAATATTTTATAAACATATATTGAATTTATATGTTTTTTAATTCCAACATTTCAAATTACCTCTTTCTCTGATAAATGATTTTAAAAATAAAAAGTAATTTAAACGAGTCTTGTTCTTTTTTTCAATTCGTATCTACAGATTTATTATTTATTAGTAATTTTGTATATTAACTGATCACATGTAATCTAAACTAGACAATTTTTTATATTACTCATTTATATTATTATTGAAATCAAATAAAAAATAGAAAATATTTGTTTATTTTAAATAAAGTATAAGAATTTTATACAAATAATCATTACACTTTTTTATATTTATGGGTTCATCAAGATCAATATCATCTACCAAAAAATGAATAATGAATGATTAATGAATATTTGTAAAAAAATATAATGTAAGATTGATTTATTTTTTAAAAAATAATTTAACAACAATCTCATTCTATTGTAAGACAACTGTATAGATTTTTATGCAAATTACATTTTAATAAGGTTTATTTATTCTTGTACTATAAATTTAAAGCTCTGATCAAAACCATTTCAATAAATATTTGATTTTTCTCAATAAAAAAATCATTAAGTAAAACACTACCTCGACAATGATTTTCTTTCGTTGAAAATTCGTTCTATAATTAAATTCTGTAAGTCAATCCAGGATCAAAAATAAAATTAATAATAATCTGAGCGTGATAATCCAATTAGTTCTGTCAACAGGTCAACAAGAAGGGGCGCACGCAATTAGGTGAATGAACGTTTAATCAGACAGTTACGAATTATTTTTTTTAAAGATTTTTCTGTTCGTCTTCTCATATAACATATTTCGAAATTACAACTTTTTATTTATTTATTTTTTATAAATATCTCTCTTGAAAACTATTCTAACATTTCAGTAAATAAATTATAGGATTTTGTCATATAATTTCTTTAGTAAATTGTTTGAGTTAAAAAAACTGTGTCAAGGTTTAAGTGAATTAACCGTACGAGAAAATCGTTTAGAAAATTAAAAAGGGCAATGTTATAAATCTATATCTTCAGAAATACATGTTAAATACTAATAGGTATTTATTTTATCTGTTATTTAATGGGTTTGATTTTTTAATTTAGGAAATGCACATATATAAATAAATGTAAATATTTTTTTTAAAAATAAAATTAGAATTAAACTGTTAACATTGGAGTTGAAAAATGTATAACATTTTATTTTTTTAAAAAAACAGAAATAAATTTTGAAAAATATTTTATTTTCTCTTTAGATAAATCCTTATTATTTTTTTTAATATAAAAATCGTTAATACTATAAATACTGAAATTAAATTTTATTAAATAATTTAATATTTGAGAAAGGTATTATTCATTAAAATAAGTAATATAAGAATTTATTAGTTTTTCTTTATAATTTGTGTGTGGTTTTAATAGGGTCCATTATTTAAATTATTTATTCTATTATATATATATATATATATATATATATATATATATATATATATATATTTGCTTAGAAAATTGAACGTATTTTTACAATAATTTATTTTATAGAAAATTTAGTACAATTAATAATTATAGTATTTTTATGGAAATTTTAATATATTATCCAATTTATGAACATTTTATAATATTTATTTTCTAATTCATATTTTTAGAAAAATTAGAATTTATATCTGTATATTTTAAATTTTTTTCTCTTTAATTTAATAATGATTTTAGTAGCATTTCTGGAACTCATATCTATATATATATATATATATATATATATATATAAATTTATAGTATTAACATTTTTTTTTTGACAATAAAAAAAATATTGTACAAAATATAAACTCAACTAATGATACAAAATGAACGTTTAAATTAATTAACAATCATATAGAAACATAATTTGAATTTCAATAAAAAAAAATATTAAAAATTAATAAATATGTAACTTATTTCTATTTTTTTAAAAAATAATACATAAAATGAATAATTATTTATTTACAAGTAAACCTTAATATATCATCATGATTATTTACAAATCGACAGAAATTCCGACGCTAACACCAGAATCGACGCCAGTCCAAGTAATAAAATAAACAATAATAAATTGTATTTTCATTAATTAATAAATTGTTAATTTATCAAATTAATATAATTAAGACTGATAATATTTTTAAGCCTTGTGATTTTTTGAACATTAATTTATATTCAATATTATGAAAGAAAATTCATTTATTTATCCTAATTTGTAAAATAACTTATTTATTATTAAATAATATAAACAAAATAGTAATAAACTTTTAAGTTGTTAAAGTTATTATAAGATAAATATCGTTTTTATTTTAAAAATCAAATCGTAGTATAAAGTAATTAGGAAAATGGTTTTCAAATCAAAAATATAATTAATATTTTTTAATAATAACCAATTTTGAAGCTCTATTTATTTCAAATTATTTAATGAAAATATAATTACTAAATTAAATTTAATATTTGAATCTAAATATTAAATATTTGTTTTAAAACATTTTAATAATTTTATAAAAAAATGATTATTTTTCGTTTTCTCTTTAATTATCAATTGATTAATTTAATTAATTTGAAAATTATAATTTTCTACTCGTTTTAAATTTATAATAAAGTTATACTGCTTTTTTATTTAAAATTTGAATATTTTTTTACATTTTTATTAATTCATTAATTTGGAAATTATATTAAGGCATCCAGTTATGTATTTTTATCATCAATGTTTCAAATAATTTATAAACAATAAATATATAATTAAAGTACGAAAAGTTGTAAGAAGTCTACAGAAATTTAATTAAAAAATGCAAATGTATTTTTATTATTTTTTTCCACAAATTTATAACTACCCTCTTGTGTAATTAAAAAATTCTTGAGTATTATAAAATGTCATTTTTTTAAATTGTATAATCATAATATATTATTCATTTAATGCCATTTGAAACAAAGTGATAAATTATTAAATTAAAAATAATTTCTTGTATTTTAAGTAGTAATTTATTTGTAAAATATTCCAGATTGAATTTTAGAACGATTCTGGTAAAAAAATTATTTCAATTTACATATTTTAGCCAAAAATTGGTCAATATATAGAATATGTCACTTATTGAACTCAATACAATTCAAAATCCTTTTTTTTTGATTATTTTTAAGTATTCAACAATAAATATTCTATGTATATAAAATTAAATCTTACCAAAGCCGCCAGTTCTGTATTAACTGCTGGTACTTCTTGATCAGCAAGATTCATTCTCCGCATACATTTGAATTGATTTCAAATCACGTTTTTTCAAATAAAACCAAATTAAAATATACAATGAATTAGTAACATATCATGTTTTCTCATGTCGGATAGGCACAACTCGAACCAACGACCGGAAATATACAAAATTTCGAACAATAAACGTTCCTCTATCAATTATTAAGATATTTTAAAGTCCGGACCCGATATTTTCAAATATTTTCCCTTATTTAATCTGATGTTTGATGTTCGATGATCCGTAATAAACTCCGGTTAAATCACTACTACTGAAATATATCATAAGATGAATACACAGATACTGTCAATATTACTTTGACAGGTATCTTTCAGAATACCATCAACAATGCGCAAGACTTGCACGGAATGGGCGTACCGTATCAGTGGTGGAAACACGCCTATCGTGTTATCAAAACAACCCCGAAATTTAACCCTAATTGTCGAATTTAATTTCAATACGACGTCGTTCTATCATTTCATTAACATTCTTATCAGACCGATCGTGCGAAATTGTCAAGAGGTGTATTTTAAATACATTTTTTATTAACTGTGAATTGTTGAACATTATTCCTGTGACGTAATAATGTTTCGGTCATAAATTTTTAATCTGGTTTCATTGCAACGCCCCGATACGTCATTGGTGAACTGTGTATGTTGCACATCCAATAGGAATCTAATACCTCGTTTCTATTTTATTGTTACTATTATTATTGATTGCCATTGTTATTGTATAATTGAATTGTACGCTAATCGATTTAATGTACAATTAACTACGATTATTGTTTTGATTAGAAAATAATGATTTCGTCATCAACAGAACGTTATTACACGACATCTGGTATTGGAAAGCTCTATCAATTTTAATCCATACAGTTATCATCCCTTAAATTCACTTCCTTTACTGAATACTTGCCAATATTCGATGGCTATACATCAAGAGATATATGAATGAGAGGGTGAGTAATAATATAATGTAAAATATTTCAAATTGAATTTATTTACATATAATACTTGAATACACTATTATTATATTTTTTTTATTAAATTAGATTATAAATTCTATACAATCTACATGCAATTCTTTTTACAGTTTTTTTCTTTTTTGTTTTTTTTTGTATCTTTTCTTGAATATATATATATATATATATATATATATATATATATATATATACATTTTAGAGCTGTTTTAATATTTTAAAATACATTTTTCGACGGCACATATCGATTATAGAAGGTGGATGAAGTTCCTTTCGTACACCAGTAGGCATTAAATTACTACTCACCTATATAAATGGACAAGATATATAGAGAAGATCCATTATTTACAATATGTAATAATTATAAAAAAATTAAAATAATTCAATGACAAATAATAAATATTTATGTGTATAAATATTTTTCTTATAAAACTAACTGAAATGAAATCCTCATAATATGTAATATTTTTTTTAACTAAATTTCTTTCTTTTTTAAATAGATTTGGAATTGAATAACTAAAACCGAGAGTTAATTATAACAATGACTTTAATAAATAAAATTCTTTAGTGTAATAACTGTAATTTTTTAATATGGGAAGAAAATAGGATTGAGAAACACATATACATTTACATCTATCTATATGTATATGTATATGTATGTATAACGGCAATATATTGATTTACTTACGATAATAATTTTCTAAAATAATCATAATGACCATAGGTGCAAAGAATTCGACCAGAAAAAAGTAAATCGACATTGGTTTTGCATTAGGGCCTTTGGTGTTATAACAATGCAATTTCATGTGTAATCGTTAGCTATGAAATATTACGAATGAAAGTTGACATTTTTTTACAATAACATAAACCATTTTAAAAAATTTGAAAAAAATATATATTATCATAAATTTATTTCTCTTTCGAATGCCGTATAAAGAATTAAAATCTCACTAGCCATTCCAAAGATATTTGCAAAAAATCGACGACATGCATTTGAAATTAACTTATCAAATACCTACATAAAAATATTTCAAAAATTTGGCAATTAAATATAATTCTACTTATCATTCGTGAATCCAACGTTAATACATACAGTATTATTAATCAATAAATTTCAAAAAAGCATTACTAATAATAAGCATATATTCTGTTTGATGGTGGTGGCGCATTACAGAGACGATGGTGTCGGTGTCGCCTTGAATAATATGGATTTTTTTTAAATTTCTTCGTTTTTTCTTTTAGTGCCAGCATTTAACGCTTGAATATGTGTCTACGGAATGTTATCAACATGATTTGAGTGAAAAATCGCGAAAAAAAAATTTTGAAAATTTTCACCAAAAATTGAAGGTATACCCCTTAGTGTTTTTTTGGTCGAAAAAAAAAATTTCCGAATTCGGCGAATTTAAGCATTTTGAACGATTGCTAGGGCCTATAGTAATCGCGAACTAACATTGGTTTCGCACTCACGTCTTTGGTGTCACAGCAGTGCAGCTTTATGTGTAGCTATTAAGGACATGATATTACTATTGAAAGTTAACGTTTTTTTACAACAAAAAAAACATTTTAAAAAAATTTGAGGAAAATATATGTTATAGGAAATTTATTCCTCTTTTGAATGCCGTATAAAAAATTAAAATCGAACCAGCCATTCCAAAGATATTTGTAAAAAATCGACGACGTGCATTTGAAATTAACTTATCAAACACCTACATAAGAATTTATTTTGGAACACCCGAATCGAATTGATGTCATGGGTCTGATAGGCCCAGATTGGACTCGCATATGTCATAATCGGCCGAATGCAGCTGAGGTAAAGTCTCATTCACCCTGGTGACATGTGATTTGTGATTTATTACGTATTTATGGCAGAGATCAAAAACAAGACTCTATTAAACCGACATCCACTAATCATAATTAATAAATACTGGAGTCAGTATAAAAGATTCCTATAACCGAAACATATCAGTTTATTTCCACTATTATATAATATATTTTATATTCTAGTACTGCAACATTTTGTCCGATAGTCTTTTATACGAATCTTCTTTCAGTCAATCTAATTATATTTTTAAAATAATAAAGATTTTATTAATGCATACGAACACAGTATTTATTTTCAATCAGTACAATTTTCTTCCATGTAGGTATAGTTCTTTGTAATCAAAGAAATTTATGTATATAAAATTATATAATGTACAATACGTAATATTTAATCCTGCTTGTATTTAAATTTTGATTTATATCAGGCGTAATGAGTATTTTTTTTATTTTTATACATACATGGCCTCATTTCTCACTCTGTTGCTATAATATTTGTAATTTTTGTTTTCTTTCTGATCCATTTCGTTCTTTTTTTGATATATATATATATATATATATATATATATATATATATATATATATATATATATATATATAATATGCATGTGTTCTAATGTGTATGATGTGTGTATGTGATTTTTTTAATATTTTCTTCCTACAAAAATAAAATACCGTCAAAATCAATTTCAGTGTGGGCCTGTGTAATTTATTGCGCATCGACGCCTTTAGTTCCACGTTTTTCCGTTCGCGACGTCACAGCGCTATTGTAATATACATGCGTCGCGTTCTTTCTTATTTGAAACTTCGTTGAGATAAGATGTGTTTTCGTTCTTGTGAACTCAAATTCGTGTCCGGCAATGGAGAATATTAACAAGTTGTCGAGGATAGTTATATCGAATTAAATATCGATAATCATGTAAGTTTAATTAACTTTTTTTTATTTATTACAATTATTTTAAAATGAATTTACAATAATATGGAATTATTTTTAGATAACCATGCAAAACAGGAGTGTTTCACGGAGAACACATGGCTGAAGAATGTTAGCAAGATATTGAGGATAGTTATATCAAACTAAATATCGATAATCATGTATGTTTAATTAACTTTTTTTTATTTATTACAATTATTTTAAAATAAATTCATAAGAATATTGAATTATTTTTGAATTTCGAAGAAAAACCAAGTGTTTCATACAATATATATATTTATTATATTTCACATTGCATATTACCATTCAATTTCATTTTAAATAATTATATATTTTGATTTTTTCCAAATTTCCCATTTTATTCTGTTTTTATTTTTTTCAAATACTTATTTTAAATATAATTTCGAATTTTTGAATTTAATGTTTCGAGCAATTTCTATTTTTTCAAAAACTTGTTTTAGATATAATTTTGATGAAATTGTGTATTTTGAATTTTTCTAATTTCACATTTTCTAATTTCAGATTTCATCTTCAAGGATGCTGCTTCGTTTAAATCGACGCACATTTCGATCAATTCGATACAGAACGATTCTATGATCAAACGAGTGTGAAATGCATGAGATGCATGAGCTCTGATACGTGCAAAAACAGGCAGTTAGTATTCCTTTGATGTAATTGGCATTTTGTTTAAACAACATTACCAAGTTATTCCGTGGTGCGATACGAATGGTTTAATACACGTCAGCGGAGGATGCGTTAAGGGTACAGGATATTGTCCTCGTCCTTGTACTTACTTTCGACAGCTTACATTGCCTACTGCTAACCGTTATCTGCACAGTGCGCCATCGGTCTAGGAACCCCGTCAGATCCAGGAGTCTGGCTTTTGCTTTATCCCCTGTCGAATTAACGAGACTAGTTTGTTTCGTATTTCGACATTTAAGATAGGTCTAAGAGAGCGCTCTCGGTTTCGTCTTTTTTCGGACGAAACTTTAGTTTTGCAACCGTGTTAATTTTGTTCCGATGACCATGGTCGAACTGTGTGGATTTTTGCGTATAACGGGGTGCGGAAGTGGCAGGTCTGCTGCAAGTATTTATACTGTGTCGTTGATGGTATCCCCGGGCCTGCAGACTCACACGGGTGTTACTCTGTTGTATCGTATTTGATTACCTCATTGTAGTCTACGTAGAGGCGTCGTGCGACAGCGCTTCGTAATCCATCGAAACGGCGATGACGACGAAAGTGAGTAGGCTTGAAGGTCTTTGTGTCTGGAGTCATGTACTTCGTATTGGCCTTTGCGGGTCTACTTCACCGAACGTATATTAACATGATGATGAAACGGCGAAACAGAACGAGAAAGTTCGGCTCTAATATGTTTCGTACGGAACACGTTTATTTTATTTATTTTCGTATCATTATTCTACGTGCTCCTACATAGACAGATTTTAAATTGTTTACACTTTCGTTCGAAATCGCTGTTTCGGTCGCCGAGAACGTTGTTGTAGTCGTCGACGTCGACAGATGTGTGATCGGTTCGAATTATTGAAATGCGTTCGGATTTAAACCGTACGACGATTGGCGTAAATCACTTTCGTTCACCGTCCCGGCGAAGACATTTCTGGAAGCAGCAGCTACGTGCCATCGCAGAAGCAGCAGCTACGTATCATCGTAGAAGCAGCATATAAACTTTTCGCTACAGAATGTAACGAGGAATATGAAGAACGGTTTGAAATGTTCGTCTCGAGTATATTTCGTGCAGAGCACATTTATTATTGTATAATTTTATCGTATTTTTTCTTTTATGAGAGCACTATGGAACGGATCGAGGTGTATAAAGAACAGTTCAAAATTTTCAAGGATTTGTCGCAATTTTCGAGGGCTGACTATTGAAAGGTACTTGTAAATCAAAAAATACTTTGCCATTAAACGTTCAGGATTTCAGTTTTTAGATTTGTAAATTTAATATTTATTATAAAATCGAACATTTCAAACTATCGATCGTTTAAACTCTGTTTGTTAGGTGTACGTATGCAGGACGTTTATATTTCATATACCTAGCAACATATAGAAGTATTGTCATTGTTGTTCATGTTGGAGAATGATCCGGGTGTGACCACACAGTTATCATCTGCTTGTTGTCAAAGGTAAGTTATGTGTAAAGAAATTAAAAAATATGTAATAACGTTAATTATTTAAAAAAATCAATTTACACATTAAAAACTAATGATTTTCTAGATGAAAAGCAAGAAAATTAGATCCAGGATCGAAATTGGAACTATTCAAAAGGAAATTGGAGAAAGATCAATATAGATTAAATCAGCTATATCATCATTTAGTTAAGTAATCCATAAACTATAATTTTTTTGAAATAACATTTATCAAATTAAATTTTAATTTTTGAATTAAATATTTTAAACAAACAATTAATTGTAAGATACCGAGTGCCTCAACTAATTTGAATTATTTCAGAACTCTCCGGAAGCGGTTCATCCTGAAAAGTACTGGAGTCTGCATATCTGGAGGGGGTGTATCCAGAGCAACATATCCAATATTGACTTCTTTGATCAACATCATGTCCTGAGTGATTTTCTTCATGCAGTGCAGCTAAAGATGGACAAGAAATCTTAAATTTGGTTATTTAGTTATAAGTTTAAATTAACTTTGATAACGGTGATTAATAATGTTTCAATTAGGAGGAAAGCATATTGATTTATCACAGTATAGAAATACATTTGTCTTCTTAAATTCATTTATAATTAAAGCAAATGTAATATACAAGTCAAGGACTTTCTCATTACATTTTTGATAGTAAATATTTTTTTATAATTAATAATTATAAAAAATGTAATATATATTATATTTTTATTATATAATATATATTATATTTTTTTAATATTCTATATACATGTTTACTTTTACTATCAGTTTAGTAAAATTACATTATTTTCGTTTTAATATTCAATACAAGTATATAAAACCATTTTTTTTAAATCTATTATATATCAGATATTCACTTCAACAGTAGTAAATGAATTAACAATTTAATTATTATTATTTTGTTATTAACAATAATACATTAATTAATTTTATTTTGATGACTTTAAAATCAATTTATGATGAAAATGTGTGTGAATTGCATTTAGAGATTAAGTTTTGGTACAATGTTTTTTAATATTTTATCTTTAATTTTTTCTTTATTATTTTCTATTTTTAACTCATAGTAAATTTTGTAGTAAATGCTATATAAACAAATACTCAATCATTTAGTATATTATTAAAAATAGCAGTTTTTTTTCTAAATGTTTTATTTTTGAAATTGTCGTTTTTAATGATGGTTAATGTTTTATAATTTTAATTATTTAGTATATTATTAAAAATAGTTTTTTTTAAATCTTTTTTTAAAATGGTATCTTTATTTTTTTATTATTATTTTCTATTTTTAACTCATAGTAAATTTTGTAGTAAATGCTATATAATCAAATACTTAAATAATTATTTAGTATATTATTAAAAATAGTTTGCTTTTTCTAAATGTTTTTTTTAAATTCTTGTTTTTTAAAATTTCATCTATTTTTTTATTATTTTCTATTTTTAACTCATGGTAAATTTTGTACTAAATGCTATATAATTAAATACTTAATCATTTAATATATTATTAAAAATGGTTGGGTGTTTTCTAAATGTTGTATTTTTGAAATTTTCTATTTTTAATTAACTTATAAATTTATTACTAAATTAAGTTCTTTTTGATAATCGCTTATCTTTGATTAATTTCACTGAAACAAAACAATTAGTCACCGTTATTGATGTTATACTTTAGAAATTAAGTTAATTTAAGTTCACAGTATCTATTGATTAGAATTTTTTATGTTTTAACATATTTTTTCAATAATCATGCAGTCTTGTATCTACTTTTTAAATTTACATTTCTTTAGCTTTTCATTCTTATCGTACATGTTTTTTGTTTGCTATTAAGTTTATTTTTTTTTAATTTATACGACTGTATCTTTGCATTTTATCATACAAAATTTCAGAAAATCACACTTATATAAGTGAGTTTATTTTTATCTCGTTTTTATATTATATACTAACTTGAGTCTGACTTATCTCTACTTTTTATTGAAATCAGGTAGAATATTATAAGAGTAGTTTTAGCTTTTCTCGAGTAGGTAGGACTATTTAGGGATATTTAGTTCGTCTAATAGGTAGGATAGTTTACATATCATATCTGGTGGGGTAGAGGCCGGCCGCTTCTTAATTTATATCAAATGTAGGTAGGACGAGGTATCATCGGACTCATTTTAGTATTGTGTATAGTTTTAGTATTGTGTATGAATGAAATGCAAGTGACTGTGTACAAACGTTATGCAATTATGAGAAAGCGATGCTGTGAGTTTTTCTGAAATTTTATCTATGAATAATGTAATTTCTTTTTATAATTTAATCTATGAAATCTAAGTCATATAATCTAATAAACTTGTCTATCATTTCATAAAAGATGTAAATAATTTAACAATCTAATTGATTAAATGTTTTTAAATAGTTAATTTTAAATAGTAATTTTTTAAATAATATTTTTTAAATAAACAATGTTTAAGTATTTTTAAATAGTTACACTGTAATTTAATTTAATTAAGTACAACAATAAATTTGATATTGCAGTACATATAATTCTGAAATTAATATTGATTATAAAGACTATTTGTATAATAATTATTATAAAAGATAAATATTCTAAACAAATTTATATTATTGTAAACAGATATCCGATGTTCAATGCAGATTTGATCGTTGAAACTTAGTTTCTGATTTTAAATCATTATATTCTTAATATTTTCATGTGTTTGTATGATTTTAAAAATTATTTTACTCATACACACTATTCTATAATCTTTTATGAATGACTAAATAAATAATATAAGACTAATAAAATTTTTGTCCGATTTAACACATTTTATACTTGTAAATAAATAAAGTTTTTTCACAACATTAGCTACGCTATCGTTTTATTTTCCTTTACACGCTATATTTATTTTACTTCTGATTCTATCTTGTTTCCGATACTGACTCGTTTTCCTATATCTTTTCCACTGATAAATTCGTGTCCGATTCCTTTCTGTTCTGATCGTTATCCTCTTTTCAATATCTCCTCGAGACTTATGAGAAGAGTCTGTCTGATATCTGTTCTATAAAATAAGATTTGATCTTCCGAGAACAATAACGTCTCGTTGAATTCGCACTGCATCTCCGTTACGATAAGAGAACAGAAGGGGGTGGGGTCCGACCGGATGACCGGGGTCACGTGACCTGGAAAATTCGACGCCGTGACGTCACGCGGCGCCGTGTTGTGACGTCACGCGACGCCATCTTGTGACGTTCGACGCCTCTAGTGCGCATGCGCACGGATTGAAAAAATTGCACTAAGTCCAAAAAAACCATGAATTATCCCTCTTTGGTCCCCTGGCGGCGGCATAAAGTTCGCCTGCCTCCCCGGCCCGACTCGCCGAGACCGGAGTGGCCGGCTAGCTTAGCGATTTCCAACAATTGTTGAAAAATCGCCGCGCTAGCCGGCCACCCCGGTCTCGGAGAGCCGAGACACAGGGAAACAACAAACAGGCCAAGTTTGAAATTGAATTTATTCTCAAGCAATGACGGACTTTCAAGTCCACGACATCATTATTAAATAATAAACTTTCTCGCCGCACCAGGCAACGAGATTCGAACCGACTATTGTCGGCATATGAAGCGAGCATTCAACCACAATGCTACAAGACTTCATATAGTAATAACTTCAAAACTTGTATTTACTGTGATATTTTGGACATATTGTAGATGAATTATATATTATAAATAATTATAAGGAACTCTAATTTTTCTCTAATGGCCATGTCCTCACACACGCCTCAGCGCGTGCGACGGACAATAAACTAGAGACCACACTGGGGGTTTGAACCCAGTCGGTCGACATTCGAGACAGAGCACTTCTCCACTATGCTGCAGCCTCTAATAACTATTAATTCCAAAAACTTGTATTTATGTACTACTATACCACCGGGCCATCATTTCAAATGGCGTTTTAAATACTACTACTACTATTTAGTAGTAGATGATGGCTGGAGAGTGATTAGGTATAAACTCCTAGTCAGTCACACACTATTTTACTTATTTACATCTAATAATAATAGAAAAGGGTAAACTACTGTAGAAATAAATACAAGATGCATATGTTTATAAATTTTATTTTATTGTATGTATACATATACATATATATATATATATATATATATATATATATATATATATATATATATATATATATATATATATATTATATATATATATCATATTGTAATAAATGCAGTACAGCACTTGTAGCAAATGCAGTACAGCACTTCTCAAACGAAGCTATCACTTCAAGACTTTGCCTTGATTATAAACAAACTGTGTATATTATGACACAATGAATGACATAGCTTAACAGATACCAAACAATTTCATCATAACCATTTTTTATTCAATCTCAACATATTGCTAATAAATAAATAAAAAAAAATATACATACGAACTAATACAATGAGTAAATATCTTGTCATATAAAATTAAAGTTATTGCTGATAAATCATGTGAAAAATAATAGATATTGTTAAAATTTATTTGAAACAGGATACATTTAGATGCAACCTGCATTTCAAAATAACATCACAGACATAATTTAGCAGGTAGCAATTAAGCGAATGAGAGTCCACTGTTGTTGGTTCACAATGAAGTTTCCGAATTGCCAGAGCTGTGGTTTGGAATGGCTTCCAAAACTGCTATACGCTGTTTCAATGTTTGCACCTGCACGTTAATTATATTTGTAAAAGGAGAACGTTTCTATTTAATACTTTAATTTAATGGTAAATACCTGGACGGAGTGTCTTTCAACCATGGCTAACATCTGTTGTTCTAATTTTCTTAGACGAGCTTGATATTTTTTATGATTTCTGTCCACAGTTTGTACAAGTGTGCTAAAATATATAAAAAATATATATTAGGAAATTTCCTTATACAAGAATTATAAGAAAGTACCTATTTGCATGATTTAAGTCTGCTACTAATTCTCTTCCTTCCAGTAATCTTGCTTCAGCGTTTTTTGTAACTTGTTCCAAAGTACCAACTAATTCTTGTAATCTTGCTTTTAATCTAGACTCTCTTGCTAATGCTTGTATCAGTTCCAGTTCAATACCTTGTGCGTGTTCTGCATCTGAATATGATGATCTGTCCTAAAAATGTAAATAAACAGTGTTAGATAAAATATATTTTTTTATGACATACAACACAAACATACTTTTTGCTGACTTGCAATCGCTAATAACGCTTCTGTATCTGCTAACTGTCCTCGTAAATTACTTAAAGTCGCTTGCTGTGCTTTCTGTTGTGTATCCAAACATGCTAGTTTCAGATCTGTGGCTACTTTTTCTTTTTCAAGATGATATACTTTTGCTGTTAATTCTGCTTTGTCTTCTCGTAATGCCATTAATTCCTATAAGTATATTTATATGATAAAATAATAAAACAATTTAACAAAAACATAATTGATATCAGTTTTCAACTAACCTGCATAAGAACCGCAGTTTCAAGATCTAGTTTACGGATGTCTTGTGCAGCTGGACCATGTTTTGCAGTGACTGGCGGATTTTCAATGTGTGGAGATTCTAAAGTCACTGCAGTTCCTTCTACTGCACTTCTTTGTGCTTTTAGTCTTGATACATGTGCCCTTAACCGAGTTTCATGTTCTTCACTCCATATTTCTTCACCACTAAATATACATGTACATTTTAAAGATATATCGAATTTTAATAATTATAAAACTTTAAGTAAAAATATTACCTATTTGTACTAGAATAAATATTATGTTGCCATGGTAGTGCTAACATTTCAGATGGATCGTTTTCATCAAGGCGAGCTAATAATTGTAATGCTACGTTTTCTGCTGATGCACGATTATCTACTGATACTAAAATTGATGACATTTATTTGTTATTAAAACAACATTTGTTGAAAATATATAACACAAAAATACCTTGATCAGATTGATCTAATGATAATTCAGTTTCTAATAATGCTAAAAGGACATCATATGCCTCTATTGTTCTATCACTAATTCCAAGAGCAACTCTTAGAGCCACTGCATTAGACTCGTATTTTCCACACAGTAAAGTTAACCTTTTCAAAAAATGTTTAGAAACAATTATACTGTTTTATAACAAATATTATAAAAAAAATTACCTATCACATTGTGCTTTACATTCAGACAATGTGAGCGCAAGTACTGTATTCTGTGATTTCAAGTTGTCGAGTTTAGTCGTCAACCTATGAATTTCAGTTTCAAACGCTTGTTCTCCCATTTTCAGTTCGGTGATACTCAAATGTTCTTGTAACTCTGACTGACTTCTGATATCACTGACTAAATGTTCAGCAACTTGAGTAGAACAAACTCCAGTTTGTGCTAACTCCGATCCTGTAATAGGTCTATCTCCTGCAGCTCTTCGTAACCGGACTCTTTCTGCCATTTTAGCAATAGGCTGACTGACAACTACGTTTTCAAGATTACATTGTGGTACGAGCGGTTCTGTTTTCTCATTTTTGGATTTGAACGTTTCGAGTTTCGCTTGTTTCTTGTTCGAAACGAAATTCTGATTCTGGGAACACGACGTATGGATCGGAACTATGCTCGAAGATTTCACATGCGACTTAATGTTTATAGCGAGTATTTCACCGTTTTGTACATCGTTACTCTCGTATGAATTTTCAGCCGGTACGTTGTTCAATTCACTGTTGATTATTTTCGGAGAAGACCTTTCGATCGAATTCGTCTTGTTCGAATCGTTGTTCTCGCACGTTTCTAATTGAGATCGTAACGATAATATTTCAGCTCGCAACGTATCTACTTCCTTTTGCAACTGCAAATTTTGTTCAGTCTCAGATCTCGTCCCCAATTTCGGATCAGGCAATTCTAGAGGACTATCAGGCATCTACAGGAATTAAATATACAGATATTTGACATATGAATTTTATTTCATGTATTAAAAATTATAAGAATATTACTCACAACAAGCTTTGTATCAGTGTCTGATAAATCATCTCCATAAGTTCTGTCATTGTCTGTTGGTTCTAATTCACTAATATCCATAGCACAAGTAACAGATCCTTCATGTATGCTAGTACCGACCTCTAAAACAATAAATTTGCATTCATGTAGCCAAATGTGCAACTGGTATGTTGAATTAATCATAATTAATTCCAACAAACTAGTTCATTAGTGACATAACATCTAAACAAAACTTAAAAAAAGTTATAATAGGATGATTACATTCTAACTATATATAATAACATTGTTTATTCATTTATAAAGTGTATAATTAATTAATAATAAAACTTTAAAAACTATTATATTTTTAGTATTTACTTTAGAATACTTTAAATAACTTGAAAAAATATCAACTAATAAAATATTCTTTATATATATATATATATATATATATATATATATATATATATATATATATATATATTAATTAATGGATTTAATGGTCACAATAATTTACTGGTAAATATAAATAGCATTCAAAAATAATAAAAAAATATATATTAAGATTTCATTATAAACGCGAGATATTTTAAAAAAATATAATTTTACTAAATAAAATAGTATAATATTTATTTTTCCATAAATATTCGTAATAAAACATTTTGATATTTTGAACCTACGTTGGTTTGGTTTTTATAAAAAATCTACTTATAATTTTCGTTATACACACACACGCACATAAACAAAGTTATAAGATAAAACTCATAAGTAGCTCCGGCATAAAATTTTATGTAAAACTATTAAATATACATATACATGTACCTGATTGTTCATCTTCTTCAGCAATAGCCATGGTTCTTTGTTGATGTAGTTTTCTTGTTAATTCTGCTATAACGGAATGTAGTTCTGTAAGTTGTTCTTCATAACGTTGTGACTGAGCTGTCAGTTGCTGTTGTAATTTTTCCTGTAAATAAAATAAATTAATTAATATAGAAAAGACATAAAAACATTTCAATTAATTTAAAATACTGTAGAACAATTTTACACTTCTTGTTTGACACTCATTTTTAATTAAAAATATATTTTTTGTAAAATGTTAAGTCAATTTAAAAAACTATGTTTATTTTATATAGAAATGAATTTTGGAACAAAACCAATGAAGGAATAATAATAAATAATATAACCCAGTAATCAGTAACAATAAGGAATTCGATTCGGTAATTAACAAAACAAGAAAAATAAATAAATACTAAAGTACATTAATTTAAACATAATTGTTATCTCATTAAATAATATGCGTTCTCGTCCATTTTTATGTATTTGTAGTTATAATCAATTATTTTAATTAGGATCTATGAGTCACTTGTATTATGGTATCTTGCTATGACTAATTCTAGATTAGCGCCCCTTTCGAATATCATTAACGATAATATCATTCATAATACCTGAAAATGGTGTTAAAATCAAACAGTCTTGGAAAAATATTACGATATAAGCTATTTGAAAGTCCTTATTGAAATAATTAATTAGTATTAATTTTATTAAAACATACAGTTTACACAAATAGAATATATATATTCAATAAAATGTATATTTAGTAAAATTCTGTTTAAAAATAACCCTCGTTTTAAATAAAACCCAAAAACGCAACCGTTTGTATCATTTGAGCAGAAAATGTAATTTATTACAGTAGTCTCGTCCTCAGCGAAATTTAGGTAAACATGAAACTAATTTAAATACTAAATAAATAAATTTCAGCCAAGTAAACCCATGTATACTCGAAAATAAATGTATGTGGATATATAAATAATTATTTGTTGATAAATAAACGTAAGTGAAAAAAAGTTTACATACATGTACATATAGATGAAATTCATAAAAAATTTACACCTTTACAAAATACAAAAAAAGTGGCCGTACAAAAATGTTTGTGAAACATTCGTACAATTCTAATAGGGGGAAAAAATATACATGTACAAATTAAATTATTAACACAGTTTAAGTAGAACAAGGCGCTGTTTTAATTCTCAGCTCAAGTAAACTAACGCAGGAAGAACAAAAATTTAATTAAAAGTATAATAATTACGAATACAACTTATTACGAAACGAAGTTGGTACAACTTCGCAGAAACGTACTAAGTTTTTTATGTGGTTTGTGCATGCGTTGTTAAACTTTTCATAATTTTCTGTTTGAATTGTACTTTTTTAGGATGTAAAAATATGAATATGTTTTTTTATTCATTAATAAATAAGAATAAAATGCAAAAGTAGTAAATAAAAGAAAAGATTTACATTTTGAAAACACGATTTAAGAACTCGAAGAAAAATTAGAAATAGAAATGTTAATATGAATATAATAAATAAATCACAGCCTTAAAAATAGAACAACAATTGGGCATTTTTTGTAGAAACTAAAAATAGTTTATAGAGAAAAGAATTTCTTTGACTGAGAGATAAAAGAAAAGAGATTATATATAAATAATAAAAAAATATATTAAGAAATCCAATGTTTTTTTATTCGTTTTAAAATTTTCCAATACTCTTAATACTTTATAAAAATATAATCAGCCATAAATACTTTATAATCACAATGTAGATAATTTATTAAACTCAAAACATTCATGATAACACATAAATGCGAATGTTTATTTTAAAATATACAAATATCTATGATATGATGAAAACTTTATTTCTGCTACTCGACAACTGCATAAGTTATATTTACTTTATTTTTTATTATGTTTTTATTACGTCAAGCTATTCAAATTTTTCATATAAATAATATTAACTGCCAAATTATATAAAAAATATATTAATAATACAAATTGTTTATAAAATTGTGTACTGTAATTTGAGAAAATAATGACCACCCCGATTATTATTACACTTAAATAATGATTTTTATTTATTTATTTTTTTGCAAATTAAAATATAGTACATTCCTTGAATTGAAAATCATGTTATCTGTCAAAGAACTTAAAATAACATGAAAAAGAAAATCTATTTGGACAAGTTTAATAACAATAAATTATGTACCAGGTTTAAGGAAAAAATCAGCAAGTATAAATAATAAAGCATGTATTTTATTAATATGTAAATAAATAATTTAAATGTGATATTATTTTGAGAAAACAATTTAAATATTTTTTAAACTTTTAAGTTCTATAAACAAAAATTAAAAGAAACCCAGAAGAGACATCTAAATTTCATAAAATGTCTTTTAGTATTAATTTTAACATTTTTTGTTTATATAAAAATTGTACACACACACACACACACACACACACACACACACACACACACACATATATATATATATATATATATATATATATATAAATTTATTACCTTTAGTATTTAAAATAAAAATAATTTTATTAAAATTCTGATATTACTAATTCAATAAAAGATTAAAAAATAAAAGACTGATAAAAATGATATGAATAAAAAATGATAATGTAATAATGTGTAAAATTTTTACAAAAAATAGAATATATTTGTTAATTTTGAACGAATCTTCGTTTTAATTAAAATTAAATCCGTTCATAACTTTTTTGATTTTCGTAAAAAAAATGTTCTATAATTTTTTTAGATACTTTTAAACTTTTTATTCTTGTTTAATATAAAAAAGAACGAATAGTTCAATAAATATTAAACTGAAAAGTCAACTAAATGTAATTATTGACTACTATAATTCGTGCTTAATAACCGAGAATATAACTACACTTGGAATGTGTTACAAAAATGGGACAAAAGCTGGATAGTAAAGTTAATGGCTGTTTTTATTTGGTGTAATAAACAATATATTGCCTTTTATATTGATATATATATATATATATATATATATATATATATATATATATATATAAATATATATAAACGTGAAAATGGATAACAGTTATAAATTAAACACATACAATAGGAAAGTTACAGTTTGAACAGTAGTTTTCCTTTTTATAAAATCAGCGTATGTTATCACTTCGTTCCTTTGACTATATCAAAATGAATTTTTCATTATAAAGCAGATGTTATTTATGTCTACATGCCCGCATTATGTCAGATTTTCACTGCGCTATACATTCTTTTCGTGCGTGTATATATATATATGTATATATATATATATATATATATATATATATAAATACAATTTTCAGTGTTAATTTAATTATTATTCCTGTCTGAAAGCAATTTTATGTCAAATATTGATTTTATAAAAGTTATTCTATTTAAAAACTGAATTTCGTGGCGATCCAATGGAATCAATGGAAATATTTTAAAAATACGATATGAGCTTTTGTAAAAATATTATAATTAAACATTTTTTAAATTTATATATATATATATATATATATATATATATATATGTATATAATCACAAATACATTTTTCTATAGACTTTTTGTATAAATTTAAATAAATATATTATAGTTGATTCTTATATTACATTATTTTTTGTATATATTTTTATTATTAATATACACAAAAATTAACACACACTTGTGTACACATTAAAAAACAATAAAGTCAATGTAACTTTAATTATTAAAATATTAAACTGATCTGACAAACTATTTATATAAAACTATAACGTACATACATAAGGATGTGTAGATTATTTTTTTCTGATAAACTCTTAGAAACAATACAATGAAAAAGTAATTAGTTTAAATATATCATAAACTTTATTCTAAATTTATGAAAATGAGGATTGTGTAGAGTACCAATGAAAATTTTGATTGAATTTCATTATCAAGATCATAGAACAATGCTAGTTCACCAATCTTCAGCCTATTGAATTTTACATATCCACTCAAGTGAATTCACATCATTTTGTTACATCACACAACTTTATTAAAAAAATCATAGCAAAAAAAGAATCCATACAAATACAATTTTGACATTTATAAAAAAATCAATTTATGTTTAAAACAGTAAAAATTGAAATAAATATTAAAATCCTTTTATATAAACGAATTTGAACAATTTATTTGTTAAATATTTTTTTTATTCTCGAAATTTTTATCAAGTCTTAATAAAATTAGAAAAGTTGAATTTTCATATTAAGTACTTATGTGTGAGTTAGCAATATGATATATTGTTCTTTTTAGAATCGTATATTTTTTATCAAAGATCGATTGGTTTAAAACGTGGCTAAAAAACTATAAAATTATAAACAACGTTATATGAAATTTTTTGTATATACATATATATTAATACAATGGCGAGGGTAAAATAAATATGACTAGCGTAAAACTTTGACACAAGTGTAATTTAATTCAATTTAATTACGATCATAACACTTGATATATTTATTATATGAAAATTACAAATTACCAACAGGGCGTGAACTACATACGTGATAAAAGTGAAATCTCCTTGGGAGAGTTACCGAGTCAGTAAAAAATATATATCTATAATACTACATTCGTAATACATCAATATGTACCACCCTCTGAGTAAAAAAATTCGCACCCTGGTTGTTAGTAAAACACGCTATTATAAAATTCTCAAGCTACAGGACGATGTAATTAGAAATCAACTAAATATTCAAATATACATATCTGCATTAACATTATTATTAAGTAAATATACATATATCATATCATATATATTATAATTATGATTAAATAAAATTGAATAACAAATAAACAACAATCCATTTAAAATGAAAATATATGTAATTATTTAGAGTACATTTGTGTAAGATGAGATCATTGTAAAGACTTGCAGTACATACACAAATTGCGTGTTAATGATATGATATATAGGGCTATTTAAAAAAATTAACTATGAAGGTGTAACAAAAAACAATTTGAAATATTGGTAGGTGCGAACTTATAGGTCAATAGCAGTAAAATTGCTAATAAATTAAATCCATAAATTTCGCTTTTAAATCCTAGGCGACAATACATATTCACTTCGACGTACGTACATTTTATAAACGTCAAAATGATATAGGAACCTATTTTAAACGTTATGACAGTTTGGAAGGCAATATATCGTGTTTTTCGTTTAAAACAATGAATATGAAAGCGAGATTGTCTGAATAATGTATATCATTCTATTTTCATAAACATTCGGCGAGCTATATTATTCTAGTCGGTCAAATATTTGAGACATATTGTTTCGTTTCGAATACTAAGTACTTTTATATAAATATAAGTATATATATATATATATATATATATATATATATATATATATATATATATATATATATATAAATGTATATATGTTATAAAGTGAACTCAATGAACAACAAAATAGGAAGCTTGTTTAGGATGTGCACGCTTGAAATGATTTTAAAACGAAATACGACGGAAATATTTCACTTATACTTCACATTTTCATTGTATTTCGAATACATACATACTCGTACACACACAATATATATATAAAATTATTCACTTATAAATTTGATATCAACCAAAGATAATATGTAAAGATTGATTATTTACTTTGACCCCTTTATGTAATAAATAATTATTCAACACATGAATATAAATAACTCTTAATAAATAAAAAGTTGAGATGTAAATTTAAATTTTATATTTAATTTAAAAATGTAAGGTATTACAGTTGATTACAGGTATAATTCTTTTAGGGAAATAAAAAATATAACGTTTTTAAAAATATGCATACTTAATCAGAGAAAATGTGCGAATTTTGCTTGTTAATTCATCAATAAATAATGCAAATCTAGTTCAGACCATGAATGTCTGTTTACATAATATAATCTCATTCAATTTATCAAATTCAATAATTTAACGGAATTTGGTTTTCGTTTAAATTGAATATTTCTGTTTGTATTATAGTGGAACAAAATAAACATTTTAATTGGTAACATTTGTAAACTTCATACATATTTTAATTTGATAAATATATTTTTAAACAATAACGATGTTTTAATGCCAATAACTGTAAGTATTTAATTATTTATTTAGATTTCAATATTTTCAAAGCATAATTTATAAACAATTTATGAAATTGTGATATTAAAATATAAGAATAATGAAAATTAAAACCAAACTATTTTTAAAAGAAATAATGGATTTATTTTTTACTTAAATTTTTAATCACAATCATACAAATATAATAATGTATTAGTTAAATTAAATATTTTGTGAAATAATTTTTGAAGATATTTTTAATGTATAAATTAATTAATTAATATGAATTAATATAAATCTGCTACATTTGTTAATGTCTAAAATTTATTTTCTATTCGATTTAAAAGAAATATTTTATAATATCGTCCATATATGTAGGGTTTAAAAAATTCTCTCTCTCTCTACATTTATATATATTCGTGTGTCGACTGAATTAATTGTAATCTATCGAACTGGAAACACTTTAGTTCTCCGAGTAAATAATGTCGAACCTTTCCTAATACGTCGATGTTAACTTTCTCACATTCTTCTTATTGACTTCACATATGGATAAAAATGTCAAGAGGCGTGAGGTCTTGTAACCTAGGTAATCATCGACGAATCTCGCATTCAATCTTATATATTTTTCGTTAGAGGAAACGGTACATTTTAAAAAAAAAATCACGAACAATTTCGTACAGATCGTTTGCAGATTCTATCGTTGTAATTTTGGTCGAGTTTCGTGTTTTCGTTATTGTATTATAGTTTTTCTCGTGTTTTTATTTAACTTTGAAATTGTTTGAAAAATGATTTTATATCAGATTTTATCACATGAGCTATATGTTGTTCGAGTAATTGTACGACAGATTTTTTATATTCTTAATAAATTTCAAACTATTTTTATTTTATTATTTATAATTTACTAGAAAAATTTTAAATTTGATTGCATGTATATATAAATAATTTGAATTCTAATTAATTAAAGTATGATTGATTACATATATATAGTATAAAATAAATATTCAGAAAAATATATAAGTCAACATTCCTTTATTTGTATTTTTCTGTATTATAAATTTTATTACCAAAATATTAACAAAGATTTGAAGAATTTAAATAACAAATAATTACAACATATATTTCAATATAAATTAATTATCAATCTCGACAACACAAAATTCAATAAAAATGTTCATTAATTATTTCTATATCAATAGTGACAACAAAGAATACTTATAAAGAAATGGAAGAACATATATATAATTTAAAAATATATTATTCAAATAAATTGAACAGGAATAATTAATTACATTGAAATAATATCCTTATTGTTTAAAAAGCAATTAAAAGTTTTATTTTGTTACTTTCAAACACAAATAGAAGTCGAATTCTGTTCAATTATTAAATTTCAGACATTGAATGAGATTATTTTGTGTAAAAAAAATATATTTTTATAATAAATGTTTTTAAATCAATATTTTTTATTAAATCCAGTTTTTATTTAAAGATATCGAAATTTGTAATAAAATTATATTTATATTTAAATAAAATAACTGTTTTTCAATCAATTAAAAATTGAAATATATTTCACATAAAAGTTATAAACTTTAAAATTTTTATTTATTTTTGTTCGTTTTTAATAAATTGTAAAACAATAAAATAAAATATTTCTAGGAAAAATAAACTTTATATAAGTCATTAATTTCTTTAAAAAAAATTTGCAATCATTAAATATATATACAGAAAATAAAATTCAATTTTTAATTCAAACAATTCCTATTTAAGCTAGTAAATAAATAATTACGAAACTGACTTGAAGACTTGTTTTGTTCAATGAAAAACGATTTTTCCAACACATTAACAATTAAGTTCTAGTATAAACAACCTGTCAATAAAACATAAATCAATAGTCAAAAACTATAATCAAAACGTCGTTCAGAATAAAAGCGAAAAAGTAATGATTGGCATCTCTAAAAGAATATGCGGTAGAAGAGAAAGATCAAAATTAGATACGTCATTGAAACGACACGGCAATAGATTGGTTATGTTGGAAGTGCACAGAATGATAGATGGACAGAGAAAGTTATCGAAAATAAACTTAAAGTAAACGAGCGAAAAATAAATGACCAGTGAGAAGATAGACAGGTGATCTGATTGTTGTACGAAGTAACCTAACATAGACAGATACAAGATAAACAGGAAGATTGAAGGGTGTTTTTCTTTCAACAATAGACAACGGTTGTTCGTTATAATTTTTATATAAATATTTTATTAATTTCGAACTGTACACGAATTTATTGTCGAAGAAAACCGTGAACATTTTTATATGTTTCGATTTAACATTACATTCTGTTTAAATCAAACTGTTTCTATGTTTATACTACAAATAACAATAAACGAATATCAATCGGTAATAAAACCCCACTCAATACCGTATGTTTTTCGTTAGATACACGAAAACGATGCTTACATTTCAGACATTTTATCAGCAAATGATGAAATCTATAAAGAATTTGGCACATTTCCAACGATTTCGAATATAAGATAAATGTTTTGTCGATTTTATCGGGAGACCTCGGAATCGTTTAGCTAATTCGAATTTATAAATAGGAATCCGTATCGAGCAAATAAATATGTAATCGATTGAAAATATTTCAAACATTGAATATTTCCGAAAATATGATTTACGAGCGCAAATGTTTGTCAGATTTAAAATGTAAATTTGAGAAGGAACATCTTTGAAAATATCGTGCATGTTGTTATTTTTCCGCATTGATTTTTCAGTTTCGAACTGAAACTTTTATCAGGGAGGGAGTGAAAATTGTCGCCTGGAGATCGATATTATACATTTTTGATAAGTAATAGGAACGTCTGAACAAGAGCTTTGTATAATGTTAAACAAACGAAAACTTTTTTTAAACAATCGATTATAGAGCTTATTTCTATTCAAAGCATTCGTAATGTAACTCGTTTCAATCTAATTTTATTACTATTAATATTTTCGAATATCAAAAAAAATCAAACATTCTTACACAAGTGTTTTTATTTTTATATTTGTTGTACTATTGTCAATTTTGTATATTTTAAAAATTTGATTTGAAATAATAATTTTATTAATATTTAATTTCAAATTAATATTATAAATTAACAGACTTAAATTTAGAATCAAGTTTTGTTCAAAATAAAAAATAAACAACCAGTAAAACAGTTATTTTTGTATATCAAACTTTATAATCTTTTGTATAAGAAGTTATATTTAGCAACATAAAAACATTATTAAATGATACACGCACATTCGTTTAAACAAAGCTTAGAATATTAATTTAAGTATGCAATTTCGTTAATAAATAATTCGTGTCTGTTTTAATCAATTCGACATTGAACGATTAAATGAAATATACAATTAACTACATTATTTACTAATTACAGTGAAAGTTTGAGTATATAAAATACAGTATACTTAAATAAATATCAGGTCAATACGATTATTCAGTGCATACAAACATATATATATATATATATATATATATATATATATATATATATATATATATATATATATATAGACGAAATCTTGGTTATTGTGAGAAATCTTGGTTGAATCAATGAGGCAAGAATACTTTCGAAACAATTACTAAAATTGTGCTAAGTTCTATATAAGAAACTAGAGTAGAGAATTCATCTTGTAGGTTAATGGAATAGGTACTGGGTTAACAACTCAAGTCGGAAAAGGAAACTATTATAAGATCCATAAATAAAATCAAACCGACAAAACTAAGGGTAACTGTGTAGGAAACGGAAAATAGTTTCTATGCAGTGTTAGATGTGAAGTTGAAAACTGATCTCTTGTAAGTAGAGAAATTTCGTGAGGAAGCTGTTTGTAAATGTGGGTTATTAAAAAGCTGATCATTAAGTATATACACACATTATATATATATATATATATATATATATATATATATACTTAAAATAAAAAACGAGAGTTATATAAATGCATTCTAAAAAAACTAAGTAAAGGAAAATATTTTCGAAATTTTATTGACATACTGTCTAAATTGTACTTTATAGTTTAAAATACTTGTGATATTCCATTAATATTTTTTTAAATTGAAATATTTTATTTTTTAAATATTTAAAACATTTTTTTGATTTTTTTATAAAATTAACAGTGAATTAAAAAACACAATATTAATTTATTTTATCGAATGAAAAATTATTAATTTAGATAATAAATCGATTATATATATATATATATATATATATATATAAATATATATATATATATATATTGTGTGTGTGTGTACTCGTTCATCAGCGCAGTAACCACGAATGGTCTGAGGTTTTAAAACAATAGTGTTAAGAAACTACGATCAATAGCTTCGAAGAATAGGCGTACTTTAGTCGTCCGGATGAATCTATATAGGACGAAGTACTATTAATTGAATGCACATCGTGAATCTATTAAGGTGTCTTGAACCGAATTCAAGTTTCATGATCAAATATCTCCGGATAACATAGTTTATTGACAATTACAGCTGATTATGAAATTTACTAAATCGTTCCTATGTTCATCTATCTAAACAAGTCCGATACAATTCGCAGAAAAAGATTAAAATGTTTCCAAGTATTGTTCAATAACTAGAACAAAAAAAAATGTCACTATTTACATACATTGCCTTTATTCCTTATATAAATTTACGTTGTAAACTCGACATAGGAATTTTAAAACGAGCAATTTCATTAAATCTATGTACGTTGAAATGCGATCTAGATTACCAGTATAAATATACGTCGTTCTTCGAGTGATATACTTTACGATAGATTGGAATTTGATCCTCTCGACGTAAGATACTAGACGGGATCACACACATACATACAAAAAACAGTAGCGTGATTGAAATATATATTTTTAAAATGAAAGCGGAACTCACGGAAATATTTATAGTCGAAAAAATCTGTATACTACCAATTGTTATATCAGGGAAAATAAAGTGTTTTTCGCTTGAATTATTTTTCTCCTGATAAACATGAACGTATATATGTACGTTCATACAATATAAATATATATATATATATATATATATATATATATATATATATGCAGTGCTATTGCAAGCATAAATTAAGATTATTCATTTCAAAACATGAAATATTTAGATACATAAAATGTAGCTATTATTTTCATTTCATGTATATCAAATGGTTAAAATAAATTTCATATTTTATAAAATATTAAATATATAAAGAAATAATAATATGATATTAAAAACAACAATTTAAATTTATGGCATTTTTCTAACATAAAATTATGTTAGAAGAATTTCATATAAATGCCCCCCCCCCAAATGGTTATATAGATAATAAAAGAACTTAGATCCTGAGGAATATCTAGGCGAAACTTGCATAAAGAAAATTAAAATAATAATGGAAAATGAGAATAGTGTTTGTTATAAATAATATTTTATCTTTAAACCAGGATAAGATAACTTGAATAAAAAACAGTAATAAATTATAGAAATGAAAAATTAATAAAAATATTCATATTTTGAATAAACGAAACATCATTCGTTACAAATTCGTATAAAAACCTTACAAATACAGATATTTGTATGTGTAAATCGGGACTGAAACAATTCGAATAAATAATGAAAAACATTTATATAAGTGGTAATCCGTTGACCTTATGTGTACAATAACTACTGACCTAAATGTAATAATTCAACTTCAGAAACTAGGGCATAGGTTCTTGATAAGAATATCTTAAGTTGTGGGCCAACAGAATAATTAATTTGAATTTGAAATTTATTCATCAACATTGCTGCAATGGCACAAGTTTTATGTGAACGAATGTTATATATATATATATATATATATATATATATATATATATATATATATATATATATATATATATATATATTTGCGTGAGAGCGAATGATTTAATAAGTGTAGAGATGTGCGTGTGAAGCAAATGAATAAATCGAAAAGAAATTTATTACTGAATTTATTTCTTTTATTTGTATGGTTTAAGAGTTAAACTTTGATGGTTGTTCATTGTGGACAAATCTAATTTTAATTAAATTGTTATTATATATATATATATATATATATATATATATATATATATATATATATATATGTATGTATATGAAAGAGAAAAAAACATATAATACTAACTACCATAAAAAATAATTGTGTTTTGAATAAATACATTTAATTAAAAAAAACTTGATTAGATGATGTGAAACTCAATACTCTCACATATTGATTCAAGAACTGAAAAACTGTTACCAATAATGTTTCTAACACGATGATAAAATATTTCATGTTTCCAAATTGGTATAATATGTCAGTAGAAAATATGTAAATGATAGTGTTTTACATCAATGACTACTTTACTTCACCGTTGTATTAAAAAGGTAAAAAACAGTTATTTTCTTTTTAGTAAAGATGCTGAATAACCAAATGAAACAAAACTTAGTACGAGAAAAAAATGATTGCAGCTACGTTCAGACACGCAATCTGAATAATAATTATTTTCATCATTTCTTGCATTTTTTATTAAGTGTTAGTAGAACTACGATACGAGAGAATGACGATGAGACGAATTCTCTTATACTTTATTCCATTCTCGAGAAACCGTTCGGTAGACAAAACTGAGTTCGCCTGATGTTTATTGATTTTTCTCTTTTTAAATACATTGCTTTTGAGTTGATGCTAGTATACACATACTGAAAATCTTACTAAAAAAAAATAAAAATATAAATATATTTATATGCATGTCTTAAATTACTTATTTAAATATCTTTACTAAATACATACTTATTTTATTATTATCGAAATATTTTAATAAAATATCAACATTTTCTATTATCACAAAAAATAACTTTCTAATTTTTTTTAAAAAAAATTAATAATAAAAACCATTAAAAGACAAACACATGAATAAATCTAAATCTCATAAAGTACTGATGATTTTTCGGTTAAAAAATTGTTTGAAAATACATTTGATAAAAAAGTATCGAATTTTATACGTTCAGTAATTAAATACGATAAATAATTACGTCCATTGATCTACCTGTCAGGAAACATCTGGTATTGAATGGTTACAAGGGAAAACTAATGCATTCGGTTGGAAAAACTGAGTTTGAATTATAGTACAGTCACTGATTCAGTTCATCGCATTGTCTATAAGCATTTACTTAAATTTGTTGAGTAGAAACAATGTGTCTACGAACACTATATACTGTTAACTTATTGTTAAGGATGACGAAGATGATTTATTAAAGACTCCTAGTATACGAATATGAGCTATAGTTATGTTAGATTTAGCTTGAAAGTCAATGAGCCAGTAAACATTGGCGACATTCCAGTTCACCAATTTTTAGATATGTGGAGCAACGACGAAGCTTGAAAACATTACATTATATATACTTTAGAATAAAACAGTTAATTCAGAAAATTATATGACGACAAGGATGAAGAATTTATTACTTTACGAGTGTATTTGGCAATGGTTTAGAAATTTAATCCATATTAATTATTTATATGAAATCGCAGATAATTTTAATCTACATGAGAGGAAAATTATTTTTTATTAATTTACTTTATGCGATTCATCACTGAAAATGATTTTGTCAAAAAAATCATCATTTTCTGCTTATTTTTCTTGGTATCAATTAACAAACATACGACCCAAATGATGGTCAACTGGCTTCAGTTCTTGTGTTAATTGGACTTTATATGAAAGAAGATGCAAATATTTTCATAAAATGTTATGCAAAGTGCTTCTTGTGATGTTTAATTGATATGAATGTTGACGAATCGATGTTTGAGTGTCTTCTTCAACACTTTTATGTACAACAGTGATATTTTCAGCTGAACGACCACTACAAGCATATGTTTTTGGTCTGTGGTCTCCAATAGTATCAAATTGTTCAAATTTCGCGATTAGAGGTTACGAACAACATACTTCGAAAACACTTGATTACAAGGAAAAGATTCATCATTTTTATAGTGAATTTTCACTATTGAAATGTGTAGCATTCCGTAACTAAAATTTCCCAAGTTTTTAATAAACAAATGTTAAATAATGACTGTTTAATATTTGACATTTTATCAAATAATAGCCAACATATTTGCTAACCTTAAATTTGGACACTTTTATATATATATATATATATATATATATATATATATATATATATATATATATATAGTATTAACTATTGAAAATGCTGATGGATTTATAAAAAAAGGTTAATTATGAATATTTTCAAAAATTATTAAAATTACTTTTATACAAGTATCTCCAAGTCATCGATTAATGAGTTCAAGAACTCAATCGCATTCTAATAAAAAAATGCAATTCAATTTTAATAGTATAATAAAAATGTCACTAAACTGCATAACATTATGTTGATAACAATTGTAATAATAATAATAATCATCATCATCATCATCATTACTGTACAACATCTTTCACTCATCTGAGAATCATCCGCACGAGTATCTTTATAAAGAATATAAGGAGCGTTATTAAGTGTATATCATTATTAAAATACCGATGCAACAAAGACGAAAAATTTGAATACATTAACCTATAAATGATACTGAAGAATTCATGCATTCCTTCCTATTCAAAGCGAGCACCAGGAAGTGACGACGGCGTGGCATTATTAATCTGCGGGCGCTGTGTAAAGCGACGCGCCGGCACTACCCTGCAGTAAAGTAGGTCATGGAAGTGGTGCGGAGTGTACTATAGTTTTGTGGTGGTAGATATGTTACACTGAACAGCCGGTCCACTCACCACGAAAATCTATACTTCTGGCTTGCACGGAGAATGAATCGCGCCGTACATATATCGCTCGTGACAGTGAACTCCAAACTATTCTTATAGAAAAGTAAGATCGGATACGAACCCACAACCGAGACATAAATTCGATCTGATAGTCTTTCCACTTACCGATTTAGCTAAACTTGAAATCACGATCGGAGTTAGTGGAACAACTCGACAAGGACAAATCTTTGATAGGAATGAAATAAAAATACCACAATTACAATAAATAAAAAATCTTGAAAATATCTTAATCGTTGGACCAAATCAAAAAACATATAAAAAATATATTTTGGTATTCTAGAAAATTTATTTTAATAAAAATTAATCACTCATCCCGACATTGGCAAATTTTATAAAAATATTCAATAATCACTTACTGTTGAAAATTGATCACTGAACTCAATAAAATCTATATTTTATAAAAACAGTGATGACAAGACTATTAATATCCACATCAGTGAATAAAGTTTAAAGTACATTTTTACAAAATCTTGTAATATTAAGACGACTCATTTATTTGTGTTAAAATAAAAAAATACGGCAGATTTATATTTACAGACAAATTTAAATAATTCGAAAAAAATACTCGATTATCATTAAAAGATAAATGAGATCAATTTCATGGAAAATAAAGCAACCATTAAGTACTCAATCAAAAGAAAATAATTTAATTCGTGTATCAAAAACAGAAAACGTGTGGTTAATGTGTTATATCTCGCTAAAGGTTTTAAAAATACTTCGAGCATAAATAAATTCAATCGATCATTTATGGTCACTTTTCGAACGTCACTTTTATATGTGTTTCGCATTTAAACGAAAAAGTTTCAAAAGGAAATTGTTAATGGACTGGATATAATTTGCAAATCAAAAATGTTCAATCAATGTGAAAGATGCTTGAAGTTAATACAATAAAAGAGTTATTCGATAAATTATTTTTTGTATTTATTAAATGTGCGAATGGACAGAAAATGTATAATTATAATTTGTGTACAAAAACAAGAATGATAAAAGAAATTAAGAACTAAACATTTTTTTCCACTTTATCAATATTTAGTAGGAAATAAATTACTTTGTTGATACTGAATGACGTATTTTAAATTTCAAATCGGCTTATAAATAAATATCACATATTTTTACATTCCGTACACTTCATCGAATATAGATTACTATATTATTTCGTCGTCGAATACAACATAAGATTCCAAATTATCGAAAAAAAGTTGACACAACAACTCATACGTGTGAGTTGATGATACCGTATATGACCTAGATTTTTTGCTATAAATGTATATATTTACAGCTGACAGAATAGCACGATATAAATCTTCGTTACTACTGTCAAGTTTGACAATAGTCACATACTGTGGTATTTGTCACCCCGCTTGATCTCAACAAACGTATCATTCACGGCTCGTTGTGTGGTTTAAGTTCGATTCGTAAGGGATTCGTGAGCCTCTTTTAAAAGATTTGCATCAATCGAGTATCGGCGATGATAGACACATTTCTTTGTACTGGAAACTTATTCTTTTATGCTCTTGGAATGTTTTCTACGATCTTTTGAATATCCAAGTCTAAATATAGATGTAAACTTGAAAAAGACATATTATTTTAAGAACTTTCATGCTGTAGTTTTGTTCAATCCAATAAGTTATAAACGAGTTTTAGAAATTAAAATTTAAAAAAAGAATCATTGGAAAATATTGCTATTTTTTTGTATATCTATTATCTTTTCATGTAAACTTTAAATTTTAATAAATTAACTGTTTAAAAATGAATATTCTTTTCAAGAAAATAAATTTTATTCCAATCATTTGCTTTCTAAAATAATACAGCAATTTACGATGTCAGTGTTTTCCATAACGATAATGTGTTTATATACGTTGTACAATATTCTATACACTGTTTGTCAATAAAGGTGGAGAATTGATATTGATTTTTAATTTAATTCCCATTCTAGAAAGTAAACACACATAATATATATATATATATATATATATATATATATATATATATATATATATATATATATATAGTAAAGAAATATTTAATGAAAGAAAAATATTTGGTAACGTCTACTCATTTTTACTATCTATTCAATTATATAAATCAATAAATATAATGTTAAATTCCATGAAGAAAAATAAATATATATTTTTTTTAAAAAAAAAAACGTTTCTTACAATTACTGATATATTTTATTGTTAAATAAATGAAAAATAGATTGATTTCAATTAACTGTAGTTTGCAGTAACGAACAAGAATGATGTTTAAAGATAATCTTTAATTAACGAATTATATATAAGTTATTAAATACAATATTAATGAAAACATAAATTATATAGATTAAGAATAATTTTTATTTTTTTAATTTTAGATAAATATAATGGCTGAATTTATGATTATCGATTGGATAGATTTTTTACACTGCTGTATATTATTCCATATTACTTGTAAAGTACATAATTATTTATTTTGAAAAAATATATGCAGCATCTTAAAAGATCAATAAATATATATGTAATATTTCAAAATGATACGATTATTAGTTTTTATATAAAAAAAATACTAAAAATCATCTCAAACATCCATTTCAAAAACAGAATATCATCTTAATAAATGAGTGCAATTAAAATGCTAATAGCTAGATTTAATTACAAACATTTCACTAAAATTCTAACCATGTCCCGATTAAAACGAAAGAAATTTCTTAGTTTTATCGTTTGAATTTTTATTACATCGCACAATGTTTGACTGTATGGAATATTTCCGAACAATGTGTCCAATAACACGTATTATCCTAACCTGTTCCTCTATACCCTAAAATACTTGGAATAACAAACAAAATAGATCCAATTTGAGACACTGCGGTACGCAAATGAACTCGATGAATGCTAATCTGAACGTTAGTGACTAAACACCCAAATATGCAACTCAATGGGAACACAAATGTAATGGAAACGTGACGAGCAGTTAACGATTTTAATTCGCACCATATTTGAATACACACACGTGCGTACGCACAGGGTATAAAAGAAAACATTAAGTTAAAAGCAATATATAATATACATACATATTTTATTCTAATTTTAAACTCTTTACGAGATAATCTACTCCCTTGTTTCACTTCCACTTAGATTTTTTTTTAGTCGAAAATGCAAAAAGGTGAATAGTATAAAAAGTTTGAATTACGTACTTAAAAATATAGACAGACTTAAAATATAAAAGCAAAATGTCAATATTTGAGTCTTCAACAAATGTAGTGTCATTTTAAACAGTTTTATGATAATGTTACATTCAACAAAATATTATATTACACGTGCGCTTACAGCGACTGTATATTAAGACTCATTAGTAAAGAAAAGCTCTTGCTATAAATAACAACCGAGATCAAACAGAGATTATAAAGAAATTTATGCAATATAGGCGAGATCTACGAAAATAGACACATAATTCTCATTCCCCTAAATTTTGTATATATGTATGTGTGTACATATATGTGTATATATATATATATATATATATATATATATATATATACAGGGGGGGGGATAATAAATTTTACCTATGAAGAAAATAAAAATCGTTATAACACATGTATATTTTTTGATATAAAAAGATCACAGTTTTTCTTTTTATATTTATATAAATAAATTGATATACTGTATAATTTAAATATGTTTAATGGTTGCTAAACACGATATTTCAAATTGTCTATAATGAATGAAATGTTTCCTCCCAAATTCCAACGAACAAGAAAATTATATACATATTTATAACACATTTACTCGTGTATATATATATATAATTCTACATCAATTTACTACTTGATTGAACTTTTCATTTCAATATATCTAACAACATTCAGTACTATTTGTGGAGGAAGTAAGGTTATAATTTTCAATGTGCTAGTTTCAATTGCGTGTTGGCGAAGAGAAAAAACTTAATTTAACCTTGAGACTTTGAATAAAAAACGCATTGCGTTTTGCTGGTCTTGTATCATCCAATAATTTACTCAATACACACATACACACACAAATATATATGTATATATATAAAACATTTTACTTTTTATAAACGCTCTTTAACAAAAACATGTTTCTTTTTTACAATAAAAAAGCGTATCAGTCACTGAACTAAATACTTCGAAAAGAGAGACGATAAGAATGGAAAATAATATATGTGTATTTTTCGAAATAAATCGTTTTTGTGCTTTATTTAATTTCACTTCTTATTTATTACACCGGGAAATATAAATCATACAGCAAGCTTTTAAAATTGTATAGTAAAATTTATTTTATATTTCATTCAATAATCTATTTTCTAATTCCTAATTTATTACATGTTCAATATATAATTTTATAGTTCTTATATACAAAAATAAATCTAATATATACGCACATTTAGTGTAATAAAAATCGATTTAAACAGATAAGTAGATTTTTAATATGGCAAAACAATGTAATTTAAATATTTGTATTTCGACCTACGTAAAATCCGTAGGCAGTTAACGAATTTCATTACAGTTTCTTTAATTTTCGTCGATACAAAATCAAATTTATTATACACAAATAGTAAGGTTTTACACAAACATCAAGAAACTATTAATTATAGACATTTGTGTCGTCCCTTCAGAGACTAATTGTACTTAAAACCCGTTAGAACGTTTCATTAAAGAAAATAATTATATGTTTTACGTGATCATTAATTGAAAGCAAGTAATTATGATACAAAACCTGTTATCTGAAACCGCTATAATCATATGATAATGTTCAGTAAATTAGGATGAATACGACATTCATATATACTAATTTAATGTATTTAAAATAAATGTATATTTGAATACAGATGTATTTAGTATGTACTTATATATAAAAATTCTAGGATAGTATAAAAAATTATACTAAATGGAATTTTCACAAATGTAATATATATATGTACATATGTATGTATGTATGTATGTAAATAATATACATTTAAAACATTTATAATGTTCGCTCAATTCCCCAGTAATTAAACTAGAAGTTTATGCAATAATATTCTGATGTTGACTGTTTGACTTCTATGTAGATTCACTTTCACATATTATTAGTGTAAAATATGTATGTGACTAGTAATAAAATTCCAACTAGTCTTAAGTCACGAATAACATACTCGTACGTTCATAATCGCGATTAAATAAATAAGTTTATGTATGTTTCCATTCTACAGTCTATTAATAAATATGTTGAATCTTGTATAAATCACAAAATTCATTTTTTATTTGAAATAATAACAGAAAATACATATGTGATATATGAGAAATAATATTAATAAGTTGTTTAAAAAAATTAAAAAAGAATATAGTGATTTTTTGATAAATGTGGTATAAAAAATGAATATTTGAATAATTGGTATGTTTATGAGGAAATAAATGGTACTGACAATTAAATCAATTTTGACCTTAGTACAATTTCAAATAATTAATTAAATTTTTGATATTTTTAATAAACATTTCTGTAATTGGAATATTTTCTTTTATCTTTTACAGCCAGTTCTAAAATTACCCTGTCTTTAAATGTTTACTATACATTAATTAATTGTGAAATTAATGAAATTCTACAATTAGCTAATGAATTCAAAATTCATTGAAAATGGTACAAACAACAAAACAATTCGTACTGAACAAATATTATTAATTATAATGGATATTGTTTAAACATTTTCGTATATCATTACGACGATTTAAATATGTTTGCATATTAGAACATACAACAATTATGATAATTTATGTATAATTGAAGTATTCACGATTAAATTGATTTTTTTTATAATACAATTTCTACTATAAAAACAAGATGTTCTTTGTTTGAGAAAAAATGAAATATTATTTTTTGTATCTGATGAAGAAAAAATTATGAATAGTTATTTTTATACAATTGTTTAAAAAATCTCCAGAGATATTTAATTTATATCATATTTTTATATTTCCAATATGAGATATATAAATTATATTATCTAACAGTTTGTAAGTCATAGAAAATTTTCTGTTTAATATTTCTATTCTCCTGATCGTAATACATAGATCTATATATATATATATATATATATATATAATATGTGTGTGTGTTTTAATAACTCACAGTACGGGTCGATAAAGCATTATTTTTTATACCAATGTTATAACAGAATTCAACGTTTAGTATTAAAAATTTATTCTACATTTTTATTTTACATTAAAAGTGTTATTTAATTTATATAATATAGTATAAATGGATGTCATGAAACTCAATATACATTTTAATACTGCTGATGAATATAACTGCTGGTATAATAAAAAAATATATTAATATAAAGACATCATAAAAGTATATCATCGTTTGTGCAGCAATTTTTATGAAGGTATATATATATTAAAAAAAATAAACGTAATTGCTTAGTTTAAGTACTAATCTGGTCATTTATTCTAATATATAAGTTAATGTTTATAATAAATATTTTTTTGTTCAGTAAATATATATATATATATATATATATATATATATATATATATATATATATATATATATATGTTATACACGTTTTTATTAAATGTCTACGGCAATAAAATTCACAAAACTCGATTCGATATCGCAGGAATTCAAATATACATGACAATCCAGAAAAACGACATTTGTTTATTAAACTGCTGCATTGATGAGTTTCACATAAGAATGTCGAGATTAGAGAACGAAGAAGAAATCCAGATAAATAACTTTGGTCATCAGATATATTTTCATTGTACATACATAAACCTAAGTTGCAAGCAAGTCTTGTTAAGTAAATATTAGCGTAAGCGCTCGAAATGGCGCTTTCACAGTATTGCGGTACGGTATTAAAAATGGTTATTGAGCTAATCCTTTATCGACTCGATTTTAATATACGAAAGTTTGGAAATATTGTTAAACAATTAACTGCTATGGAAAATTACAATGGATATAAAAAATAAATTGGAATTTTCGTAATTTGTAGATGGTTTCATGGATAAAATGAAATATTTATTGAAGTATATATTAATACCTGAATATATAATATATATATATATATATATATATATATATATATATACATATGCGTGAAAATATAAAATAATACTCAAATTAAATACATACAAGAAAATTATTATTTGCATATTCTGCTTATCTCAACCCTCTTTTGAAATTAAAACATATATTTACATATAAAATAAAATATTGTAGATTTTAAACCATTTATATAAATAATATGAATATACAACACATACATTTATATATATATATATATATATATATATATATTTAATTTTGTTAAAAAATAAAAATATATTTTTGTATACTCACATTTTATAACGATATAAATTTGTATAAAAAAGAGAAAATACCATCACTTTTCGTACAACACTTTGTAATTATTGATATAAACATCTCTATTAATATCTTTTGCTCTTTAAAAAATAGTAAAATGTTGAGAAATACATTTCTATTGCTTTATTATCGACTTAATTGATACACGAAATAAATTACTATTGAAATAAAAGTCGACTGACTCACATAAATAAAATTATATTAAAAGTGATAACTAAATAGAAAGAAAAAAACGTAAACTTACACTGTATTGAATTTGCAACATGCCGCATAGAATTCTCTTAGCGAATTGAGCTCGTTCATTGAGTTAGTGATAAACAGCATTAAAAGCTAATTCAACTAACTCCACATCCATATATCTCTCACTGACAGAATATACCAAATATATACAGGTTTTGTGAACATGTGAATTAATTACATATACAGTTAATTAAATAAATTAAACTACAACGAAAGACAATTTAGTCAACTATCTCGTAAAAGCAAATGTTTATATTCTTTATGATTTCATTAATTATGGAAACGAAGTAAAACCGAAGAGAAATAATATAAATTTATTTCAGACGTACTTGTAGCCATTGCGTTTTCAATTTATTTATTTATTTAATTTGCATACTATTAACTTTAATCTAAAGGTATACCTGTGTCGCTTATTATTAGAGAAGTTTGTGTCAGTGTTATATTTCGTACGATTATCATCATGAATTCATATTTCTGTTCTGTGCGCAAATAAAATAACAATGAACATTTCTGAATATTTTTCTTTTGCTATACTGAACAAAAAGGAGACCCAAGTGTTTTAATACAAATTCATGAAAACGATTTCATTTAATAATCCAAATAAACAGTGCTATAAAAGAGAATCATTAATTATATACTTCTACTTCTTTAAAAAAAATGTTTATTCAAAATAATCTCATGTTTAATAAAAAAAAATCTTTTCAATTTTATTTACTTAATGTTATTTAAATCAATTTTAATAAAAAAAATAATATGATATTTAAATTGTAATATAAGGTATTTTTTTATTATAAATTGAGAAGAAGGTAACATACAATAGAAACGAATTTCAGATATAAAAACATATATATATATATATATATATATACATACATACAAAAATAATTATAAGTCAGAAGAGAAATGAAAAACATATCTCCAGAAATGACTCTTACTGGAAATATAAAAACAGTTTCAATTTAGAAAAGTGTCACGTAAATTCAACGTAATACATTATTTAGACCGAATAATTGTTTAATCTTCTTAGAGCAACTTTTTACAAGTTGTTAATAACAATATTACTTTTTTCTTAAATGTTATCTTTTTCTTTCCTTATATTTATTTAAAAATATATTACATCAGTAACGACGAAAATAAATTACTGTTTCCTTATATATATATATATATATATATATATATATATATATATATATATATATAAAATCCATATATATATATATATATATATATATATATATATATATATATATATATATATGAAAAATTCATGAATTTATAAGACGAAGAATAATTTAAAGAATAAATTAAAAATGTTATTCTTAAATATTTATATAAATGTTGCAAAATGCTATAAAAACGTTAACTTATTACAGCAAAAAGATGAGAGCAAAGACAAGCTTTATTTATTACACAATCACAAAAATCCTCATCAGTGACAAATCCGGTTACACTCATTATCGCTAAAAACGTCCGTGAGCTTTACATTTGAAAAGATGTGAAAATTTTTTACAGTTTTTACATAAAAACATTTTTTACTTTTATATATATACATATATATATATATATATATATATATATATATATATATATATATATATATATATATAGCATTTTTCAGTACGAATTAAATTAGATATAATTTATTTAAAATGAAAATGACAAGTATACAAAAAAATAATAGAATAGGAAAAAATATCCAGAAATATGTTATAAAACTTTCACGTCAAAATATAAATGTATGACAATTACATAAAAATATTATCAAAAAATGTAAATTCCTAACAAAAATAATGAATGTAAATTCGATGCAAATTTTACAAGTTCTTGTAAATATTTTCTGTTTTTAAATTCAACTAGTTTGTAAACGTAATCGACTACATCCGAGCATTAATAATTTTCTCTAATGGAAAATGACATACTTTATAAACCCAGATTCAACTCACCACCCATTGTGTGTCGGACCGTTGTTCTACAACAGGTGTTCCTACTAAAGGTAATTAACATTAAAGTGCAATTCGTATCTATTTACAACCGTTATTAAAAACAAATTAACTTAAATATAACTTAATATTGAATCGTTATAACTTTAATAACAGTAGAAGTTTGTCTTTAGTTAATAGATCGTTTTATCGATAGTTTATAAAATTAGAGATTTTAGAATTTTCAATGACCATTAAAATTCAATAGTGTTAAGTGTTACAGTAATAATTACCAGATAAGAAAAATTAACATAAATTAATATTGTATTTTAAATTATTGTATATTTACATTTAAATAGATACAACATACTAGAAGCAAACACACCATACATTAACAAATAATATAATTAGATTGCAACAGATGATTAAGGGTAGTCCTTTACAAACGTTTTAATCCTGCAACTACCCAAATCTAATTAATACGTTTCAAGCTTACCCTTGATACACCCAAACAAATCTGACTTATTTAACAATACGTTTATTTATTGTACAACTTTATTATTTAACTAATTCTATTACAAACGTGCTCTAAAAAATATAATTTGGTTACATGATTTAAAATTGGCAATTTTTTTCAAGTCAAAAACAGATAAATATATTATATGATGAGTAATAATAAGTTGAAAAATTATTTTTTTTAGTTAATAAATATTATTTTACTGTTTGTTTCACAATTTTTTTAACTAAATGGAAATGAAACAATTTATAAATTAATATGATCATTTCAAATGATTGATTATTTTCTGTACTGGAGTTGTACAAAAAAAAATACAAGATTTCAAAAACGATATACTGAAAAAAGGTAAATGACACAATATTATGAACAATGATACAATTTGTCAATATTAAATATCGTTTTTTCTCGTGTGATATACAATTAAATAATGTTACGTTTAATCTATGTGACGTATCTAGAATCATCAATAACAGTCAAATGAATTAATCATCAAAGTGAACAAAAAAAAAGAGTAGAATAAAAATTAATGATTCATCTCAAAAGATAACATCTTAAATGCAATTATCTGGCTTAATGGATAAAACTCAATTAGTGGATTGATGAATACTACATCGTGTTTATTTATAATGGAATCGTTTTCAAAATTGAGTTGAAATGTTCGAAATCATAAAAATATTCAACAAAAACCTCGGAATGATTCAACACAATATAATAGCCGAAGATTTGATTTATTCGCAAGCACGGTGTATATATGTATTCAGTTGGTACGCATAACACAGGTTATAGGTTCTCGAAAGAGATAAAAATAATTTACTACATTCCAAGTCAAAACGATTTAAGGAAGAAAAACGACAGCAATGGTTTTACCATTAAACTTGCGATTGTGAAGTCAGCAAAATCTACAGTAGTGCTGACACTACTCTTGAAGTGTGCCGTTCGTTGCGGACAAAATTTATTTAAAATTCCTTCTACGTATTCTATCGATCGTCCTAAACGTTTCTTTCTTCCGAAGACAGACAATATTACACTCCACAAAACACATATAACACCAAAGGTCCCCGGATTTACCTTAGTACCGTGCATAAATCGATTATTGGGAATTTAAGTGGGACGTGCGAATTCCCTTATTCACACACGAATAGCACGAAAATTAATGTTGTCAATCGATTTAAATGTAATGCATACTGATTGTAGGATTACATTACGAAACGTTAATTGATAAACCAAACTTCATTTAAAACAACAGAGATATGCGTGGATAATAAAGTTTACTATACAAATATTTGAAATGTGAAAAGAAAAAATATTATTCTAAGTGAATTTCGTACTAGGCATATTTTGTTTGAAACATACATTGTCTTCTAAAAATATTGATTAGTTGAGAATACGATGACTAATATGGTAGCTTTTAGATATAATGAAATTACTTTTGAGGAAAACCAACCATAAAACCGTCTATCCCTTGAATAATAAATTTTACCCCTCTTTTGAAAACTTGACGCTTATCTATCAACACTCTATGATGTTCATTTTTAAGGATATAAACAAGATTATACAAATTTACGACGAAAAAGTCAATTTATGAACGTATATTCAGCGTTTCATTTATATATATATTTCTTTGTGTAAAAAGAAAAATACGTAATAAAGACTACAACTATAATTAGATTTAAAAATACAGCTGTTTAAGATGGATTCATAATACATACACAAATATATATATATATATATAATTCTTTTAAATAGCTTTTACAGTCGAACGTTCAACGTTTTATTAAAATCAGATTTTTTTCTCTTTGTGTTAATAGATAATTAAATTCAACATGATTATTTCAATAATTAACTTCACAAAACCTGTCTCTCCTCTCTCTGTCTCGTTTTCTCTTTATACATATATAAGAAATAATGTGAATGATCCATTAATATAAATGTCATTTTACCTGCTGTACCTTTAAGTGACAGATATGTTAAAAAATAAATCAAAAATGATACTACCTTTTCAATTTTTCCATTAATTTTAAATGAAATGTAAACTAATTGTTGCCACAGGCAGACAGTTCACAAAGGGTGACACATTTTCGAATTAAAAAAAAATATATTTTTAGATTAAATTGATTTGATCAAATGATCGATTATGGGATGAAAAGCTTTGTAAATTAAACAGTAAGAGTGTTTGAAAATTACTAAATAAATATGTGATAATAATCAGATAAGTTTATAATACAATAGAATAGAATGTAAATGAATAAAAACTAATTATTTGTAATTTATACGAAAATATCTTAATTTTTACTAATAGAAATTTTATATGTACGTTTATTCAAAATACCATTATTTAACACTTAATAAACTAACTAAGGACAATAATAATTTATTATATAGAAGTTAGTTCATTAATTAATCTATGTCTAAACTTTTTCAAAACAGCATGACAAGAAAATTACGAAAAAAATCGGGAAGTTATTAATTATACGAGCAAATACTAAGTGGGGGATGTAATAATTTCTGTCTTATCTTAAATTTGCAGATACATTTATACATACCAATAAATATATATATATATATATATATGTTGGAGAAAGTGCAATATTTCATTCATTAATTAATGAGACAACATAATTGAACAGACATAGTTATATATCCTACTGTCTTCCCTAACAAAACTGAACAGGATAAAGAAAATTGCCTGCCATTCACAGAACATATTGGAACGTGTTTGTAATGTAAAGAATATGTCCGTATTGATACAGGAGGTTCATAAAAAAATATGGTTTTTGTGACTTCATTTCGTTTATTCGTATATGATGTGAAAACAATGTAAATAAATGTCAACTTCTTTTATATGTTAAAATGACTGAACAATATTTATATTTTTTTGGTTATTCGTTTTTATGAATATACAATATATCATTTTCGAAAAAAAAATGTTTAAAAAATCTAATATTATGTATAAACAAATATAAAAATTGTTTGATAAATTGAGCAATAATTTATAAAATAAAATTGAAGTAAATCAATGAATTTTTTAAATATAAAAAAATCTATTCATTATTATATTTTTTCAAATACTTTCTTATCGTTATCTCTTATTACTAAAAGGCATCTGAAACATTATTTTTACTGTTCGTTATAAAAATCAGTTTTGACATTTATGTTGCCTTTAGTTAGTTTAATACTAAAGATAGCACAAGAACTGAGATTCATAATAGCAACACGTAGTAAAAAAATGACAAAGAAATTTAATCTAAAAGTTTAGATTAATAAAAATAGGTATAATTATTTTTATAAAATATAAAAATTAATTTTATCTATTTTTATAATTGAAAATTATTTTTACAATATTTATATACTATAATATATTATATAACACTAAATATTTAAACATGTTTTTAAAAGAATTAAAATATAAAATAATATAAAGACAAAATATAGACATTTTAATTATTGATTTAAAATTGTCCACAAATGCTTAACGAAATTAAAAACAAAACTGGACAAAAAATCTAAAGTCAACACTTTTTTTATTCACTTATAATGTAGTTAAAATGCATAATGCTCAGTTTTATTAAAAAATGCACTATAAAAGGAATTTAATCAGATTACATAACATATTTTCAGCTTTTTTTAATGGTTTCGTATACAGTGATGGTGAATAATGTTTTATAAAAAGGATTTGTTTACATAGTACTGTGGTTTGCAATTTTAAAAACGAAAAAAGGAAAAGTAGAATCAAAATGAAAATACGTTAAGAAAAATATGTTATCAGTTATAAGAGTTCAATGAACATTCACAATAAGAATATGAAATAATTTCAAAATGAATCAAGATTTTTTTTTAAGAAAAATATCCCTTGATATTTAAAATATGTATTTGTATATAAAATTCAGATTTATAAAATTAATATACATAAATATATTTTATGGAATTTTATAAGAATTTACATTTATAAAAATATTACAAACTCTCAAGATTGTCTAATATTTACTTTTATATAACTACAAATTAAACTATACGAGCGAAAACAGCACAAGTAAAATCATTTCAAAGGTTCAGAATCGAATTAAAACAAAATAAATAAATAATGAAGGTAAAAGTCGCAGTTGTAAACTGGGATTGAAAAAAGGTAAACCCTTGCTACCACATTAGATAGCCTTATCCGTCTTTTGAGTTTGAGAAATCGTTTCAAAGTATCAACAGACTTAACGATATGTAAAAATAAATTGCTGTAAGAACAGTGAAGAGATGGTTGTTAGACTATTGAATTGTTTTTTTGTATTTTTAATACTGTTCTTTTTACTAACTTATCGCAAATTTCTAAAATGGATTTAATTTATTCAAATTAATTTTTAACATATTTTTTAATTAATTAATATATAAAGATTTTCATTCAATAATAAAACATTTTATCGGATTAATTTCTCTTGAAAAATTTTTTCGCACTAAAAACCATACAATACATAAAACAGATACATCAATTCCATTATCTCAAAATGAATCATTATTTCCCTCTATAACCTATGAATATTTTCTAAGAATAGATAAGAAATATACACGTACATTTACATAGAATTTTTGTAAACGAAATACTTTGATAAGACATCCGGGTTTGGTTTTAGTATCATTTTTTAAAAAATAAAAAGAATTTATTAATATACTGTAAAATATTTGCGATTTATTTTTTTAAAATATTTAACATATCTAATTACATTATTTATTTAAGTTGTATTTTCAGAGTGTACGAAATAAATCTGAAGAAAGTTTTAAAAAGGCTACAAACCATATATGAAATTATATACGATTCAATAATGCATAAATTATGCAAAGTGATGCTTATGCACATGCAGAGTATTGAAATACTTTCCATTTGACATAATATTCCATTATTCAAACAGAACATATCCATTATCTGCTAACTTAATCAAGCGTCAATTTATAATTTACGGACTGTTACACTAATGTAAATAATATATATATCATTTTTTAAAATATTGTTTTTAAAAATATTTCAATACTGTTTGTAAATTAATATTCAATCAAAAATAATACAAATATTTTAAATAGAGATTAATGATCGAAAAATAATTGAACAATACATAAAATGTTTGATTATAAATTTTCCAAACTGACCCTACGAGTACAAAATGCCTACATATAAAATCGACAAAAATTCTTTATAGAAATATGTGAAGAATTCGTCTCAAATTATATTTCAGACTAAACAAACATTAATTCGGTAATTTACTGTTTGTACACAATTCATTAATATCACATGTTATTGTTGTTATATACTTATATGTTTTTCAAACCGATTTCAGCGATTACATGTACACTTAATTAATAATTTATTGTTGACCAAGTAAAAGTATTGATCGTCGTATGAGCTAAATTTGTATCAAACAAACACAATCCAAAAAAAAAACCGATAATTGATTTACAGATATTTTTATTATTTCCGTCCAATTTAAATTTTGATTAATTAATTACATGTTTCAGTGAAAAAAAACACTTAATTATATTTCATTAAAATATGTGTATGTGTTTCTTTTTTACACGGACGTTTTGAAATATGATACGTGTTTCAATTAAGAAAATTAATTATTGAGTTCTTTTTAATATTTACTTAGTACGATGCCAGTACTAACTATTAATCATTTTTAAAAGAATGTACGATTTCTTTCAAATAATACTTAAAATTCATACCTTAAACGCAATTTTAGTAAAACATATAATCCTGGTAATATTTTATACGTTCTTTAATGACGAACCAACCATAAATCGTTTTTTAAACCAAATAACTTTCGATAACAGTAAAATATGTATATGACATAAATAAATTCATATAGCAAAAAATAAATACATATATATCTTTTAGATATTCTGATATATACACTATATATCATAGTCGGACTGGTAAAGGCCAATCGGGAGACCAGGATATTCCCAACGGGTCTCATTATATGAGTCCAATGTGCTCTCTTTTTGAAATTTATTACTTTTTCTCATATTATATTTTTGATAGTTTGTTTTCATTTTCGCTGAATTATGTAAATAATATATACATATAAAATTTACCTCATCTGTACCTATTTAAATAGGATATCGATTTTATAGTTTGAAATTTATATATATATATATATATATATATATATATATATATATATATATTTGTAAACAGTAATATATACTTAATTACAGAAACGAAACAACTTCTACAACAGATCGTTGTCGCTTGTATTATTGACAAAGATTCTGTGAAGCACTATAATGAAACAACAATAGGATAAGATATAATCAATATAAGTATTCAGTAACTATACAAATATATATATATATATATATGTGTGTGTGTGTGTGTGTGTGTGTACATACATACATACAGTATCTAATAAGTACACCAATATGAATGGATATAATGGTGTTTATACAAGAAACGATGCTTTTATAAGAAAATCTGTTTTGATGATCAAATACTTAATGGAAAGTGACAGTTTATAAAGATTCCTTTTATCTTGTATTGTGTTTATGTGTATACAATATATACTCATATATATATATATATATATATATATATATATATATATAAATGAATATTAAAAGTCATTTATCTTCATTTTTTTAAAAAAAGGTAAATATTGAACGCAAATTGAAATTATTGATAATAGAAAGAAAAATTAAATTTGATTTTATATTACTTAAACAGATTTTCAATAAAATCTTATTTATATTTACAAAAATAATTAAAATTTTATTTAAAAAATGATCACAAGGATAAAGAAATTTCTAAAATGTTATTAATATTTTTAACAAATGTATGTGAACATAGAAAAAAATATTTACTATTTACGGTTTAAAATTTAATGAAATCATTTAAATAAAGAAATATATAATATCAAAATTAATAACAAAATATAAAATTTAAATAGTTTTGAGTAATTTTTATATGAATATAATATAATTAAAAATACATATATTAATACCTAAATATTTTTTTCAAAAATCATTTCACATTTTCAATAAAAAATAAATATTTAAAATTCAATTACTTTTATGTTAATTATTCTACACAAAACACTGAATAATACATCAAACAAAAATATTTAAATTATTTAATCTATAAAAGTTAAAAATAATACAAAAAAGTACAAAAAAAACATAAAAGTCTTTATGAGATAAATACCCAATTATCTTTACATAAAATCAATAACCATATAATATTTTTATAATTTGAAAATCGATGCACATTTCGTCATATTTTCGTTTACTTTGCAAGCTTTTAGACTAATTGCGTTCAGTTCGTAGAAATCTCAATCGTCAGTTCATAAACCCTCTTTTCTCCAATTAATATTTATGTGTACTTTGGTCACAGTTAAACTTTTACACTTTTTAGTCTCTTATATACGTTTTATACTTAAGCATTTCTTTATTTAATTCTCTTTATTTATTGATATACTCGTTTCATTAAAAAAAATTTAAATTTATTAACAACTTGTAAATATTCTTTTTTTGTATAGTTATTATAATACAGAATTAAAGTAATAATTTTGACAATTTTATATGCTATATTTCCAAAAAAAAATTCACAAACTTTATAACATAGTCTATTTATACTTTTAATATGTATAAAAAGTTATTAAAGTGCCTGACAAAAAATTGACACGTTATAAAAATGTCAAATATTTTATTCATTTTTTATGATTCACACAAATATATATATATATATATATATATATATATATATATATATATACATATATATATCAATAAATTTGTATATAATGATAGAGTCTAAACAAAGTGTTTTAAGTAGAGATGAAATAGTATAAATTATTCATAAAACAGTAAATCGATTTATATATAATTAGTTTGTAATTATGTAGGAGTTTAAGGAGCGTCAATTTTTAAGGTCAATATATATATATATATATATATATATATATATATATATATATATATATATATACATGTGTGTGTGTGACAATTCTGTATGTATATTTTTTTAATGACAGCATACTAAATGAATCTATTATATATTTCTACATTATACATTAAAAGACGACACTCCTTTAAAAGGAATATTCTAAAAAATATTAAATCTAATGTATTAATTATAAAAAGCGTAGGACATTTATCATTCATAATTCTTGGAATGATTTTTTTATACTTTAATGTAGTAATAATGTTCAAATACAATGTGTGTGTATTTGTGTATATATATATATATATATATATATATATATATATATCTATATGTATATATATATATATATTACACTGCATTTTCAGTGACATTATTTTTACATTACTCTGTAGCAGCCACAAATCATATGTTCCAGCGACGCACATGTATAAACGGATTTAATTTTTATATAATGTCTCTAGTAGAATTGTTTTATATACAATACATAAGTACATAAACTCTACATTACAAAAAGCTTTTTGAAATAATCTGTCTGTAATTAATTGATTTTCCTTCATTTACTATAATAATTTAGTACAAGTATTATATTTCATAATAATAAGTTCGAAGAATAATTATTTATGATCTTTTAAAAGAAAATTTAATTAAAATTATCTTTATAGATTTGAGCAATAGAAAAAAGTGTAGTACATTTAATCAAATAACGTTTTATAAATCAACAATTTTAATTATTCAATCAAATAATATAGTACTTAAATTTTAAATAGAAATTATAAACATATTTTTGGAAATAGTTTTGAACTAAGTGAATTGGAAAAATATTTTTTTAAATAATTATTTTTTAAATAAAAATATTTAACCAATTTTAATGTTATATATTAATACAAATCGTTTTGTTGTGGCATGATATTAAGACATTTTTCATTTTATATATATATATATATATATATATATATATATATATATATACATATAAATATAGAAACAAGAGTTAATGGAGTTAACTATATCGTTATTTATATGACACGAAAGCACTTAGAAAATCTTGATATCTCTTAATGACTAGTTAGTGGTAGTGACGTTATTCTAAAACCATTTTAGTGTATATGAAACGTTTATTATTTTTCTTTCGATTTCTCTGAATGTTAGATAAATATTTTTCAGATGTTACATCGTTATAGAAACTTGCACATCTCGTTGACGTTTTTACTCAGTCGAACGAGCTCAATCTGTCAATTATGCAGGATCGAAAGCGTAACCATACTCACAACCGAATATATTGTAGAATGACATGTCTTAAATTGAAATTTTCTAATGTGGACTCAAACATGCGAAGTGCAATAAATTCCGACAGTTTTGAAGCAATGATTGAATATCAAATAGAAACAGACGATAAAAGTATCAAAGGATGTTAAAAATAACTTTACTGAATATATTTCATTCTTGTTTAGCATAACAGACGAGTTATAAAGAACGGTTGAGTATCAAATTGGGAATTTGAATTTTTTATACATTTTTTGTTGCTGTGTTTTAGAATTTTTGATACAAAAATATTATGAAGCCATTATTCAAATTTTTAAATGAACATAAAGAATTATAATAAAGAATATTAGTAGTTTAATGAAAAAGAACACAACAAATTATATTTTTAAGAAAATTATCAATTAATTTTTTCATAATTTAAACAATTTTTAAAACTTGATGTAAAAAATATTGATACAAAAATCCTAAAAAATTAACATGACGTGATTATTGAATAATTTTATAAAACTGCTGATTCAGGAAATAATTTATCTTAAAAATTGAATTAGTGAAAATGTCAAACCGATCGATTTTTGAAATTAATAAGAATTGAAACAAGATTCATTTTAGATAGTATTTTTTTTCTTTAATAATTTTTCGATATCATTTACAAAAATAACAAATTACTGGAAAAACGATATAAAATTACAGTATTATTAAAATTATATGTTTTCAAGGAAAAAAATCATTAACTCTGTCACTTTTAACAAATATATAATTTTAACATAGCCGGAATCAAAGCTTATAAGCGTTTTAATATAATCGCTTTTTAATGAAAGGTGACATCGTCATAAGCTCAGGTTTGAGCTTAATCCTTTGACCTACAATCTATTAAATATTTGTATATATATATATATATATATATATATATATGTATGTATGTATGTATATATATATATCAAATAATATTATATTATAAATTTTACTATTTACTTCACCTTGTGACTTTACTATTTACTTCACCTGTGTGACTACAATATATGTGTGTGTGTGTGTGTTTGTGTTTGTGTGTATATATATATATATATATATATATATATATATATATATATATCAATATTTTTATCTCAATAACAGAAAACTGTTTACTAACCAGTTATTTCATTATAAATTTAAAAAGTTTTTTTCTGAAAATCGAAAGAAACGTAAACAATAATTATTCATGAAATGAAGTCGAATTTTCAAAAAGAAAACAAACTCGTGGAAACATGAAAACCAAATATTAAGAAAAATTGAATAAATGTAAAAATCTTACAAAGAAATATACATATATATAATATGTTTTCTATATAAATTGAATTTTACTTGAAAAACAATTCATAAAGCAAAAGTAATTTATGTTACAATTCTGTCAGTAAATCTAATTAAACTTTCGCAATTTAAGAGAAAATTCTGAATCATAAAATAGCATAGTCTATGTAAGTTCCACTTATATATATATATATATATATATATATATATATATATATATATATATATATATATATATATATATAACAAATATATAGTTTCAGCAATTATTTTACTGTTTATTGCAATGCCTTTCTCTTATCGACTGTCAGATTAAAATATTGTAGAAAGATAGATTCCTCTATACACATTAGAAAAGATTTATGTACTTCATTCTGACAGCTCCTAATGTACTCTACATAAAAACTTTTTTGATGGTTTTTCGTAAACGAGGCATATTCAGAATCAAGGATTTTTTACAAACACTTATTTCCTGTTTTCTGTTTGTTGAAAATTTACTTGTTCAAAATAATAAAAAAAAAACGAAGAATAATTTTTTTCCAGGGAAACCATAATAATAATTCAGATTAAGAATTATATATATATATATATTGTTATAACTGTTTTAAAAAATGTACGCTAATTCATTAAACAGTTGTTGTTTTAAAACTACTTAATGTACATTCCTTATCTTTGTAATTTTTCACCTAAGGTTAAGGTACTCTCTGTTAATGGTAAGAAAACACGATAAAAAGTGTGTATTGTGCGTTGACTTCTAATATTGATCTAGTCGATATATTGAAGTGGTACTAATTTTAACGCCATTTACTACACTGATTATAATCTATAAATGTTTCATTTTTTTATTATCACCTTAACTTTATATAACAATAAAAATATAGTAATGATTTTATTATTTTTTTCAGACACGTAATATACACACATAAATATAGTGTATATATATATATATATATGGGTGTATGTGTATGGAAAAAATTCGTATTACAATTCAAACAGACAAGTAAAATATTGAATATTCAAAGAAGATACGAAATTAATATTTTCAAATAAACAGACTCCCAAACGTCTTGGCCTTTTTAAATTGTTTTTTTGTATATCAGTCACGGTACGAATATACCTTTTTTCGTATTTATCTCAGTCACACAAACATATAAAAGTGTGTATATAGAATGAACTAAAATCGATAGGACTTGTTTGTTTGTGAATAAAAAATGATATGTAAACGTAACAAAAAACATTTATTCGGTTTGAAATACCGTGAGAAAAACAATATGTATGTATCTAAAGAATTTATCACGTATCATGTCAACATTTGAAAAAAATTCGTATCAGTCCAATTGTATTTGGTAGTTAAATTTAAACTGATAATTTTTGATTAGTATGTGTTTTTTTTATAAAATATTTGGAAATCAAACTTGAAAGAGAATTGATACTTGGAAAGATTTATTTATAAATGATAAAATTTATTTCATTTTATTTTCTACAATTCAAAAATATTGGATAACGTACTTTCAGGAAGTGTACAAAAAAATTCACATCAGCATTGTCTATTTCCTGTTCTGATGAAAACTGGTAGATGTAAGCTATTCTCATTGATTGTCTAGTATACAAGAACATGCGTTTTAATCAATTTTCGAATTAAATCAAACAATGAACGTTTATGTTACATTTTTATAGTAATATTTTTTTGAAAAATAAAATCAAACGTTTATTAATATCTTTAAACGTTTAAAAAATTTAAAAATATTTTTTAATGTCAAATCTGAAAAATTTAAATCATTTAAATACTTCAAAATAAAAATAATAACTTGATAAGTTTATAATTTCATTAAAACTAATTCTCGTTCATTAAAAGTTTAATAAAGTTATATTTAAATGAATTTTAAATATTTTTATACTCATATATATATATATATATATATATATATATATATATATATATATATATATATATATAAATTAAATATAGTCTTCTCGTTTAGTTGCTTGCACAATTCTGAACCTTCAGTTACGAAACGTAATATTTTAATAGGTCACAAGTGTTAATTTCGAAACGAATGTTTTAATACGAGCTAAATGTAAAAGTTACAATGACATTTTCCTGAAAGTGAACTTAAGTGCCTACCTAGACTTCATAACAATAAAAGTAGAATTCTTTTCTTTACGAGATTAAACAAACTAATAGCGTCCGTGTAGTCATAAGAATGAAATATAACACTGTAATTAAAATGTACAATTACCTGTAGTTTCAATCTATTCTTACATTTTATATAGTTTTTATGATATTAAAATCTTTATTAGAAACGACCTTTTTTAATCTTAAAACTATACAAAGATATAAAAAGATGATAATTTTATAATGTAATTTTTAATTGATTCTTGAAATATACGAACATATCCTTTTTTATAAAATGTATTCTAAACAGAATTTATTTACTATGAAGTTAATTATTAGTTTCGTTTCAATAGACATTTAATTTAAAGGTCGTGTCTTCTATTTTGACCTATAACTTATTAATTATCATATATTTAATCTTGCAAACATAGCATTTAAGTTATTATTATCATGGCGTTTATCCTTTCATGGTAGCTTTAGAAATTGTATACCTTGTGTACAAGTTCAAATTACAGTAATAAATTTTGAGTTTAGGTCATGTTTATACATAAACAAAAGCTTATCATATGGAAATTCTTGAGCAGTTGTAAATAATGTGTCTCGTATACATACTTACATTGTATATATGTAATCTTATAAAATTTTCTTTAAAAGTATCATTTTTCTTTTGACTTGAAAACATATATAAATATATATTTTTTCATTTATTTGATATTACGATTTGTTTCATACAAGTTATTATTTTATAACTATTTAAATTAATTTATATTTTGATATTATAGAAAATTGAGAATCTAACTGGAAATGTATGAAAAATTATCTACACTCGATTTGTTTATTGTCTGGCAAAGTGTAATCCACCTTCCATTTAACAATTAAAACTTCTTATGCACCAGTAAAACGATAACTTACTTTAACGAAACCTAATTGATTTACAGTTCTTAGGGTTGTATCCCTAGACGTGATTATTTGCCCCTTTGATCAAAGGTTTTCCATATATGCTTACATGAATATACTGTATAGGTTATATGAATTCAATACGATATATATATATATATATATATATATATATATATATATATATATATATATATATATGATTGAACAAATCACCCCTATGCTTGCCAAATACATTTCCTTACTGATTAGAGGGGATGAAGTTTCAATGCAAGAAGGTATACAGTGAACAGACGTCTACAGTATGAATATCTTTTAAAAAACATTAATACTGATTAATTTTTTATATGATAATATAAAATATTGTACAATATAACATTAATCTAAAATAAATAATAAACATTATTTGCTTGTATTTTAAAAATGTGTTTATAATAGAAACTATTGAGACATTGGTAGGTATTTATATGGCTTTTAATTTATTAAAAATAAATTAAATACGTTCCTTTTTTATCAATATATATATATATATATATATATATATATATATATATATATATATATATATATTTGTTTTTGGTTGAATTCTTTAAAAATACTTCTATAGCAACAATTATTATAAAAATATTTCTATACAAAAAAAGACCATCGGACAACATTGAAGAAATATATAATTATAGAAATATATTTAAAAGTTATCCTATGGCTATGCAATAATTGAAATAGTTGTTTAGAACACGAAGAGTTGTAAGAATTTCCGGCACTTATATGGATGAATTGGAACTATCTATTGTGGTTTATTTATAAACAGGTATAATATTATTTCCAAAATCTTTTTTATAACAGTGACCTAACTATTTTATTTTTTGGATTTTGTTATCTGTTTTTATTATAAAATATTTCGAATATAACACTCATATACATTTGTATATTATTATTTTATTTAATAAAACTGAAATAATAGAAACAAGAGTGCAAATAATTACATTTACTTGTAATTTTATAATGACATTTTATATGTAATTATAATTGAAAATTGTATTGTACGTTAATTAAATCAATGTAAAATTGTTCTATTTTCAAGTATCATTAACTCTGGTAACATAACATTACATTACATTATTTAATAAATGTTCAAATATATAATTTGAAAAATCCTTCTGTACACTTTATACTCTATTTATTATTGAGTAATTCATATAACGCAATTAGTATATATATATATATATATATATATATATATATATATATATATATATATATTAAATTTTATAATTAAAATTTCAATAATAAAATCTATTAGTTAATGGATTTAAAAACGAATGAAATTTAAATTCTTATATTTATTCGTAAACGATTCTCCAAATAAAAAATTCATTTCGTTCAAATCTCTTTTCAATCAATAACATTTTCTTTTTTTGCTTCCAAATATAATTTCTTATACATGCATACTTTAAGTTCTATAATTACTAAATGTACAGGCAAAACGTATTAGTTAATGGATTTAAAAATGTTTGAATTTGAAATCCATGCACTTCTATTTAATCCGAGGCAATTTTATTAAAAAAAAATGATTCCTTTCGAGTTTTTTCAATCATTGTCAATTCTTTTCTTTGGAATACAATTTCTCTAAAAAAATATGTATTCGATAAAATTTATTGATTAATCGATTTTAAAAAATAATATTTGTTTTGGAGAGACTTATTTATTGAAAAATCAAATATATGAATACATTATAAAACTTTTTTACTTTTGTTAAACTTATTACAAATTTATTCAAGTCATTAAGTTTTTTAATGAATTTATTATGTTCAATTAGTTAATTTTAATTTTAAACCCACAAAAACAATTCATTATGTAAATATTTTTTTTAATTTATTAAAACCTCTACTGATTATTTCACGCATTTATAATACAATAATTTTATCCGCAATAAAGAAATATTCCATTTCTTTGCCAAAATCGATTTCAATTGTATAACAACATATATATAAATATATATCAAGTTTATGTGTAGGTTTTCTGAAGCGGTGTTTCAGGATTTAGGTGAGATTTGTATCAGTTTTATAGCGTTATTTTCTACAACAGCGTAACGTATGTTTCATAAATCAACAATTAATTATATGAGTGCGAAATCAATAAAATACAAAACGTGTAAATATTATAATATAAAAATCGTTGACACTTTATACTACTATATAAAATATGTACGCACAAAAAATACTTTTATAAAAAACATTAACATATATATAAGTGAAATTGACAAGTCTTCTCCGATAGCAAACAACATCGCCCACGAAATTCAAACAGGTTATAGATTAAGCATCTCTTTTATAGGGATTATCTATAATAACATGGAAATGTGTAATAATTTCGAGTTCCTTTTAAGTAAAATGATTAATTAACACATCCAAATGTTTATACATGCATTTTATATGTATAATGGAAAATGTGTCTAGTATATATATTAAATACAATTAACATCTTAATTAATATATATATATATATATATATATATATATATATATATATATATATATATATATATATATTGTATATCAATTACATATTCAGTAAAATTACCAGGAGAGTAAAAATAAAATAAAAGTTCATTTGAACAAGATATCTCAATACTTAAAGATGCTATTTTCAATGAAAAGTAATCGATCAATGTACTTTACTTGTACTTACTTACGAAATGAATGCACGTCTTGAATAATAACAATCTTTAGAAAATACAGATCATAAAATAATGTAGTTAAGAATAACAAGTTGTAGTTAAAGAAGAATAAAATGGATAGGAAAACAAACAAAAATTATAGATAAAATAAGAAAAATAAAAAGAATTCAAACATAAAGAGATAACCCATTGTGTTATAAGATGCCAAATGGACAACTTTATTTTTTTAAAAAAAGAGTTCAAGAGTTAGTTTCAGTACAAATGATTGTTATTTGCATAGGAAGCAATTCAAAGCTTTTTAAAGTATTTTCGAAATGCATATTTTATATAAATGGATTTAAAATGAGGACTTCTATTATATATATATATATATATATATATATATATATATATATATATATATATATATATATATATATGTATGCATACACAAATTTTGTTAATTATATTGACCAGTACATATATTTTTGTGTATATAACGATTATAACGTTTAATGAATCTAATTTATTAATAAATCTGTATGAAAATAATATTTAATATTAAAACTGTACGATATGTCCATATTTGATAAATGTTTTATAATATACTAATTTATATAAATATTTATTGCAAATTATATTTAATGCTTAATTTAAAATAAAATTTATTTTTGAATACCAAATGTAATTAGTTTTTGAACAATTATTATTGTTACAAATATAAATATTTGTTTGAAAGATAACACGGAAATTTACTATGTTAATAGTTTGGTATATTTCTGTCAATTAGCTATATTTATTTTTATAAGGTGTTTTTTAATGTGCTAAGAATATAGTCAATCTTTACACTGGTTACATTATTATTTATAAATTAAAATATATCATTTTTTAAGAAAATTAGAAAAATATGACTGTTAATTAACAGAAAAATCGACCTTCTAATAAATATTAAATTATTTTAAAAAGCAAAGAAATATAATATATCAATTGCTAACATAATACGTTTCTAAAAATAGACGTATTGATCTCCAATTATTTTTTTATGATTCACATTATTTGTTTGAAAAGAAAATTATGTAAATATACGATAATCGATTGCAATTAAAATGAAAGTAAACTTTAAAAAGAACCGGAGACATTTTTAAATTAAATATTATAGAGCATTTTAAAATTCTATACGAATATTTATTAACAAAACATATATATATATATTATTCTAAGGAAATCAATTTATAGTTCCAAGGAATTATTAATTTGTTCAGCTGTTATTTTCTTTAATTTCCAGGAATTTTTTTAATAAGTTCTATTGTGGTAAATAGGAAATCGTATAGTTTTTTAAAACAGATTCGTTTAATGAACTGAAAAATACAATTTTCAAAGTCATTTTTTATGAATATGATTTAAAGTTTTTTTTTAATAAATTGTTTAAATTTTTTTGTCATATCAGTTATATAACAATAAAATATCAATATTTATATAAATTTTAAAGTTAGAATTAAAGCATTGACATGCACAAAAAGTATAAAAAATTAATTTTATTTAATTTCTTTTATAGTTCAATCAGTTTTGTTTCAAAATTAGTACATTCTATGTTATACGAATTTATTGATGTATGAAAAATATTTAACACCATTTTTAAGATTTAATAATCATTACTTTTTAAATACAAATAATACAATATAAAAAATAAAATTTATTTCTTACATTATATTGTTCAATTAACAAAAACGATTTTTAATTTAAACAATTAATTGATATTATTTAATGCAAAAATTTTATTTGTTAATATTTATAATTTTTTACATTAATAAATCTTATGATGTAACAAATTATTACATTAAAAAGAATTCGATTAAATTGAATAAAGAAACAGACTATTTATTGTTACCTGAAAACAAATAATAAATCGATATTAATTGTATTTTCATGAAAATATAACTCATATAAAGTAATATTAATAAATCTCCTGTTACAGAAAAACATTTCCTACAATTAAGACATATGACATTGAACTACAACCGGAACGCCCTTTTTATTCCGTATATAGATTTAGTGCCGTGTTCGATCTATAACAATTCTAAAGTAGTTACAAGGAGAATTCCGTTTTGAATTACAGTAATAAATATTAAAAGAATGGAGAATTGCATATAAATAAATATTTTTTTTATATAAAATGAATAAATTGTATAGTTGTAATTTATTTAAATCCTATACTGATTTATTATTCATACGTATATTATTATTTCTAATACATATTTTCGATTTTTTTAAATAGTAATTTAATTATATATATATATATATATATATATATATATATATATATATATATATGTATGTGTGTGTTTTTAATTACATGTATCATATCGCAAATTAATAATCAGATAATATAAGATTAAAAATTATAAAAATAAATATTTATCATCAACTAATATATAATTCTTGTAAATTATTTCAAATAATATTTTTAATAATAACCTCAATCAAAAGTTATAAAATATAAAAAATAAATCAAATTATTTCACAATTGCAGAGAAAAATTGGAATATATGTCTGCTTATTACGTCATTAATTATTTTGGATTGAAATTTTACTCAAAAGTAAAATATTGGGTTTTATATTATGATAACTGTTTAAATACAGGAAATATTAGAATATGTTTAATATGAATTTCAATCTAAACAATTGGAAAATTATGCTTATAAATTTTATAGTTTCATAATTAGTATTGATATTTTTATTAGTATTATTTTTTAAATTGTTTTATTTTACGTACATATATTTTTATTATAAAATAAAAATGTGTATAAAATAATTGTGTACGAAAAATTGGAATTTATATTACTATGTTTATCATTAATTATTTTGTATTAAAAAATTATTTAAAAGAATAATATAGTTTAATATATCTGTATTATTATTTAAAAAAAAATGTATTTAATAAATATTTAATATTAAATTGTAAAGCAAAAAAAAACTGTATAATTATATTTTGATAATTAATGCTGATATATTATCATATATAATTATTATTTAAATTTTGATATGATTATTTAAATTAATTTGTACCTTTTTACAACTATTTGACATATATTTATCTCGTACTATCGCTTGTTTAAATTGATAATTTTTTTGTATATAACAAATTCATCTAAATTTTAATTTACAAATATTAATTATCTAATTTATTCATACGTTTTTTATCAAATATAATTTTTCCAGATATCACTGAATTTTTAACCAACAGATGAAGTTTTTTTTAATTTTCATATATATTTGAAATTATTTCCATTTCAGTAAAATTATTGTCTTTTTTACTGTACTATCTATTTATACAGACATATTTTCAAATTCATCTATAAACGCATTTAATTAAAAGTCAGCTGATATCCGGAAACTTTTAGTCTGCAGTGGAAGTATGTGCGTATGTAAATGTATATATGTAATTGTGTATTGAAAATGTAATTAATGATCTCTATTTATAACGTACGTGTTCTGGAAGTGTGCATGGCGGTTTAGTGATAATATCCTCGATCGCTATAGGCGTTTTAACGTCCTCCGTGTCCTTGACAGTCTCGATATCACCCCCAGGACAACATAACCATGACCTGGAGCGCGGTATGACCGAATTATCAATCTCGACACACGGTTCATCATACGTTCTTTCTCCCACGCCTTCGCCCACTGTCGGGGCTACACAGATAGCACTGATAGTCACATCGGGATTTTTACCCGGACAGTCCCAACTGTCAGAATGCATCGGTATTGTCGCGCACGATTCAGCCGCATTTTTGAATATGTACGTCGTATCAATTGTCTTGTGGATGTTTTTTTCGTGAAACAGACCATTTTGATGATTGTGGGCGTAATGTATTGGTTCAATAGTCGAAATACCGTTCAGTACGTTTGTATCTTTTGATACCACGACCACACTACTGCCAATCTCTCCGTTGCCGCAAAATGGGAATGTATGTCCCGCCAGGATTAACAGCGATTATTGTAAACCCTCGAAATACTCATATAAAAATATCGAACGAGTTTTATTTTTTATTTGGATTCGTTCTTTTTTTATTTTTAATATAATGATATGTTAATGTAAACACGTCTGCTTTTTGAACTTAGGAAAAGAAATGAAAATAGATAACTGCGCTGAGGGTGAATCGAGTATTAAGAATTGTTCAGCAACAAATAAACGTGTAAGGTGCACATAACACGAGTGTTGTGTTGATTCGATTTCACGCAAACATTTAACTGACAAAGTAGTGTCCGTAACGGAGCTGCATTTCCTTATAATACATTTCGAAACTGTTAATTACAATAAATAATTAGTAGTGGAACAAAAAGGTTTTGTTTAGCAAACCGGTGCACGTCCGTCCTCGCTCACGTTTCAACATTGACTACACGAACACGGAGATATACGGAACGAAGAACGCCGATGAAAACCGATCACGAATGCAGCAAAGTGTTAAGGCGTCGTTTACAACATTTTTTTTTATATATTTTTTTCTTTTTTACACACACCTCACTTTCAGTTGTTATTATTAGATTAAATTAGATCATAAGATGATTCCGAACGGTCCTTAACTGTGGAAGATACATGTTGATGTATCTGTTTACATATTCATTGATTAGTGGGTCAAACGTGCAGCTGCATCCAAATATACAGATATATGAAGCTTTTTACGTCTATTTTTATCCAGTCTATACAATTAAAAAATTCAAAAGATTTCTATTCGTTATATGTACCTATAATTTTAATATCGATACTTTCTTTTATTAACTTATTTTTTTATTTTAATACATTGTATTGTATGATTATAAAAATTATTCAGACGGATGTTGACTAATACAACAACATTGCAAAAATAGAATTGAATACATTAAACGCATCTTTCTTTGAATAAACATTAAGATTTAATTATAGAATATTTATTATTAATCTTGAATTTATGAAAATTAAACAAACAAACACACTAGTATATCTTTTAATCGATATCATAAAAATAATTAACAATAACGCTGCCAAGTTCGAAGTTCATTAAGCTTTTTATCAGGGAGACAGTGACTTTCTTAATAAAAGATAACATATACCACAAAGTTGGTTCAAACTTCTAACACTTTCTGTTTTTTAATTAACAAAACTTTATAAAGTGGGAGTAATTTGATTAATGAATTTTAAAAACATGCAACTGAATTCAGTACTTGAAAATCTAATACCATTTAAGAAAAATAAAAAGATATACTAATAAATATTTTATTACATATATGTATATATATTTATAAAATATATATATTTTATCATAAAATATGTACTCGTGCACATGCAGAAGAATGTAATCTTTTCAAAGTGCTGGTCACATTCCGAAATTCTTATTTCATTTCTGACCCCAACATCATCGTTAAAGAATGCGAGTATTTTTTTAATACTAATAAAGTCTTTGTAGAGTGTACTATATGAAATATACGACCGGATGTGGCGAACAAAATGCAATTACAGTTTACTATAGTAGTATTTAAAACCTTTTTTGACCGAAAAGTCGAATCAAAACATATAAATATTTTATTCATACGTCATTAAAATTTTATGACAGTTTTTTACTTTCTAAGTACTGAATTTTTTGGGAATGAACATTTATTACATGCCTTTTTATAGATTTTTATAATAGCATGATTTTATTCTTTCAATAATGACACAATCGACAATTCAAAATTTTATCAAATATACGAATTTGAATGAATTTTATTCTATGAAGCTTTGTAAATCTTTCATTTTATTTCTGTTCGTGGTTGCTTCCCTATGCATTTGAAATTTTATAGAAGCATTCAGTGAACCATCACTAATGAGGATTTTTCTTTAAATTCTCTATTCATTTGAGACAATTGTCTTTTTATGTCACCCTTCTGAACTTCAAAACTGTATCTTACAATTTTCTTTTTTAAAAAATTATTTGAAATAAAACTATAAAAAATTATATATATATATATATATATATATATATATATATATATATATATATATATATACATATATCTGTGACATCTAAAAATACAATAAACAAGATTAGATTAACTTATTTTTAATCGTTTTCTTTATAACGATTTATAAAAGTGTTTTAACGATTGCAAACAATTTACAACTGATTGAAAATAAACATATGATTGAACATTCAGAAGATTGTTTCTCTAAAATAACTTATTTCGTAGTCAATAATTTCTTAAATACAAAAACAAATCGTTTGATGTGAACTGCTGGAGCATAGGTAAAGTAAAATAAAGAGCTTGTGAAGCGGTAGTAAGAGTAAAATAAGGTGTGGGTGTTGGCATGGGATATTCGGGCACCGATAACAAATATTTATTTTCGCGTTGGAGACATTTGAGGTCACGTTACTAAGGAAATATAGGCGATATCGGGCTTGAAAATCTTTATACCACCAAATGGCTTTATTCTTTTATATACACGTCGAAGCAAGTTATAATCAAGACGAAAGACTTTTTGAAAATTCAATTGAAATTTTATTAATAGACTATTTATATAAAATTATTATTATTGAAAATATTATGTGGCAATTTTCAGATTATTATAAAATATATAATAGAAATGATTACAAAAAATTTCTATACATTCGAAAAATATCTATCTTTCTTCTCAAACACCGATATAATATATTTTTACAAATACAAGAAAATCGCAATAGACCTTGTATTTACAATAAACGAATATGTGTTGCGATTCGAACGAAAACATAATAAACATAATTCATTGTATTACATATCATATAACACAATGTTTTTACCATGATGTAATGTATATTTTGTAAATATAATTTACCCTAAATGTCAAAGCATTCACATATGTTCACTAAACATATACTTGTGTCGTATTACTGAACAGTAAAATGATAACTGGGCTTTTTATCAAATTATAAGAATAACTCGGGTGTGGTTTCAAAACATTAGCTGAAAGCTATAAAACCAATTAACGAACAGTGGATAAATTCCAATTAATCAGTATCAACTTTAATTGGAATTATTCTCAAACTAGTGTTTTTGTTCCATTTTAATTTACACTGTTTTATTAATGAATTTATATAAATCTATTTGTATGCATATTTTTTTTAAAAAAAAACTATGTAATTATTTGAAATTATCAAAAATAACATTTTTTTTTAATAAATTGAATATTAAACTGACTTCTTTAAAACTCTAAAAAATTTAATTGTGAAAAAAATTGGTAGATATTTTTAAACAATTATACGTGTTTATGTGTATGTATATGCCTGTATTTATAAATGTATAAATAAAATGTGTTTCAAATGAAAGATAAAATACATCCAGACTCTTCGTAAATAAGATAAATACACGTAATAATTACTTGAAACATTGCTTCGATATTTTTTTTACGTTTGAAAATTAACGAGACATAAAAACGAATGTCACATAAATACACATTATTTCACGTCTTAATTAAAAATAATTTACAAACTTAACTTATAAATGATTCAATAATTTTAATAAAGTTAGCTGGTGTAACTGAAAAATTGAGGGTTATATTAAAGCCACATGTGTTGGAAATGATTTCCATAACTTATACACATACATATGTATGTATACGTAGCACGTACGTAATATATACATATATATATGTATATATATATATATATATATATATATATATATATATATATCATAATTTTACAAAAATTAAATATAGTGTTTTTACATACATAGTTATTAAATAAATATTTGATATTGAATTAAGGATTAATAATTAAATATTTCATTTCAATAAATTAACTTTTCTACTTCAATCTCTAAAACAATTTCGTAAAATTCTCTTCTATGAAAATTGTGCCTCTTGTATTCGTTAAATCAACAAAAGTATATTAAAAAAATTGATTGAGAAATAAACTGTGTTTTAATGTGAATATTACGAATATTAACAAATAAAAAATATTATTCGACAATCATTTTTTATTTTATTTAACTCTAATTACGAATAAAATCTTTATGTATTAATATCATTATCAGCTTCTTTCTAACCCCTTTTAGATGAAAACTTTTCCCAAAACTTTCCAATTCCTGAGATCTAATACCATTTTCTTCCATTATATATATATATATATATATATATATATATATATATATATATATATATATATATATATAAAGAGAATATAAACTCTAAATGAGTATAAATGTTCAGTGAACTTTTTTAATTTTTGTTCTAACAAACTTTGCGTCAATTAATTAAATTACTTTCAAAGAATCATATCTAAAAAAATAAATCAGTTATCGTTCTACGCACAGAACATAATAATTTGAAAACACGTACAGTTTAATAACGTATAAAGTTATAAAATTAAAAAATTAAGTATTGTTTTTGTAATAAATAAATTGAACATACTTTTAAAATTATCAAAACGCAATTATAATTTCTTATTAAATGAATTAAAGAAATATTAGAACACGTTTACTAATTTTGAAATATTATCCGAAATATTTTTATTTTATATAAACATATGTAAAATTTATATATATGAAAAAATGATTCGGATAAATCTTCATAAAAAATAATTGACATGTTTTTTATGTCTTCTATATGAAAAATCACAAATATTCAATATAAGAAAAAGTTTTTCGAATGATTTACTGGTTAATTTATTAAATAAAGAAAATGCCAATAATATGACATATGATATACACGTTCCATTATATATATTATTAGATTACAAATTATATAAATCAATATTCAATTCATTTATTATATATAATTATTTCAATTCGATTTTTATAAAGACTGGTTGCATTAATTTAAAATGTTTAAAGTCAATATCAATTTCAAGATGTGGCTTTATCGTTTAGAGAGTATGGAATAAAATCTGAATTTATAATTTCAATATATCGACGATATCAAATTTCATTAAAAATATGTAAATAAAGGAACAGATTTTCTACAAAATTGAATTAAATTGATTTAGAGATAAATTTTATATTAGTAAGAAATATTTAAAAGAAAATTGTAAAGTGGATATGTCAAATAATATTTTTTAATAATCAAACACAATAAATAATTATAGGTCAGATTCAATATAATGGAATTATTGCAAGAGGTTCAGTTTATATTTTTGAATGATTTACTACTTAAAATATAAATCTTTTTAGTATTTAGAATAATAATTAGTGTTAATATTATTATCTAGAAAAAACAATTAATGAAAAACTTGTTAATTTTTTTACAATATACATCTTTTTCGATTTTTATTATTTTTGGTATTAAATGTATGTTTTTTATTATATTTTTATATTATATTTTATGGAAAATATATAAAAATACACACACATATAAGGGATATATATATAAAAAAAAACTATAAACTAAATACATATAAGCATTTCATTTCACAATACAGACGACATTCTGATATTTTGAAATCAAAGTACATAAAAATACTTTAAAAGTGATTGATGTAAACCTATTATAAGCTAACTTGAATATACAAAGAGAATATTATAATACTCAAGTGTTCACGTAAGGTTATAAGACCAAATATGTGGGAATCGTCAATTGAAGTACCATTAAGATTTTTTTAATACTTGTACAATCTAATATAATTTCAATCATTTAAACGTTTTATATGTTCTGAGATACTACAGTAACCTATATAATATTGTAAAAAAATATTTAACTTACAAGTACTCTACTAAACGAGTTTCTATGAATGTGTATATATTATTTTAAATTAATTACTTGTATTTACTATTTACATTATTTTATTAAAGATGTTGTAAATGGTGTAGTCTAATTTTAATTTAAAATAACAAGATATCAATGTTAAATTAATTCTGTGTATTTTTAGACAAGTTATATGAGAATTATTTTCCAGTATTCATAAATAATGACATTTTGAAAATTTATTATGAACACATCTGACTATAAATTTTTGTAGACATTTTTTTAAAAAAAAATACTGATGAAACATGTGGTGAAATATTTCAGATTTTGAAATCAAACCAACACAATTGTAGTTATTTCGAATTTCTAAAAATATGACTGGTTCAAACTATATATACTAATAATATTACAAGCCAAGTTTAATTCCCATTATTTAGTGATGTTTCGAATAAAGTTTCAGTATATAAATAATTATTTATAAACATGAATGTTCACTGTATATAAACAATAAATT